>JANTQE010000002.1:1439099-1574302 GCA_032988195.1 Arachnomyces sp. PD_36 | reverse complement strand
AAAATACATACATATCTAACTAGAGAGGTAGAAAACAGACAAAAAAAAAAGAAAAAAAGTCACACCACCACCTCGAAGGGGGGGGGGGGGGGGGGGGGTAAGGGGCACATACAAAAACGACCCATTAGAAGGCTTGCTAACAACAAATGCCTCCTTCAGCTTCTCCTGCGTAATATCCGGAAACTTCTTCAGATAATACTCCTTCTTCAACGCCTCCGTCACCGCCTCAACCTTATCCAACGGCACCATATGCACCGTACACCCACCCCACCCCGCGCCCGTAACCCTACTACCCAACGTCCCCGCCTTGCGTGCTATGCTGCAAATCTCGTTGACTTCGGGACAGCTGCAGTCGTAGTCTACCGCGCAGGAGGCCTGTGATTCGTCGAGGAGTTGGCCCAGGTATTTCACGTTATGCTCGTCAAGGGTGTCGGACTTTGTGAGGCGTGCTTTGAAGTCTAGGACTCTTCGCGCCTCTTTGAAACAGTGCAGGGCACGTTGGCGGAGGAGGAAACGCTCCGCCTGCACGGGAAATGTGGAGAGGAATTGCTGCTCTAGCGATTCGACGGATATTTCGAGGATTTGGGCGATTTCCTCGCGCGTGTAGCCTTCTTCCTTGGTGAGGTTCTCGGTTGTGTCGAGGATTATGGAGTCGAGTTGGTATTCGAGAGGGTCGGAGAGGCGGCCTTCTTTGCGCATGAATTCGTCGTGGAAGGTGCGGAGGCAGTAGCCTAGGGAGCTGGTGTCCTTTTTGAGGGTGAGGCCGTGGAGTTTGGCGAGGACGACGGTCGCGAGGGTGCATTCTGCGACGCGGAGGTTGTATTGTTTTGGGGCGGTGAGTTTTTTGTCGGATGCGACGAAGCTCTGGGAGATTAGGAAGGTGATTTCTGGGGTGGAGGGGGGGACGGGGACTTGTTGGGCGAGGAAGTTGGGGAAGAATTGGGTGTATTGGAGGAATCCGCGTTTGGAGAATATGGAGGCTGCTTGGTCCATGCTGTGTATATTTGTTAGTATAGTCCATTAGAATGGGGTGGATAACTTACCCTCCGGAGTATACGCCGACAGCACGTTCGGAAACGACTGCTAGGTCAAACAAATCCTGCTTAGACACATCGTGCTTGTTCGCCTTCATAACAGCGAGTGCGCTGGAGCACACGAACGCAGCACTGCTGGAAATACCACCTCCTGGCGGAACATTCCCATCCACCAAGACCTCCAAGCTAGCCGGCGTCAACGTCGAACCCCCTTCCCTATTCCGCAAAAACTTCAAAGCCCCACGAACCCCCGCCTTGAAGTAATTTATCCACTCATGTTTGTTCGGATCGATCTCGACGTCCCCGGCAGAAGGAACCGTGAACTCGCGGGACGGAAACTTTTCGGAATTGACATTCGCGATCTTGACTGTCGCATCTGGGCCCTCGGAGGGGACGACTTTGACGGCGATGAGGACGTCGACGCTTACTGCGGTGGGGAGGACGTCGTAGAAGGAGTAGTCGATGTGTTCTCCGATAATGTTCACGCGGCCGGGACTGCGTGCCACGAACTCGGGAAGGGAGCCATGGAGCTGCTTGAATGATGAGATTAGATTGTTCCACCTTGCCTGGTGCTCTGGGGCAGCGAGGGAGACGCTGGCGTCGTCTGTAGCGTAGACTTCAGCGATGGACTCTGTCTGCGGAACGAGCTCTGCCATAGTGGGGGAGGGGAGAGGAGCTCAATTTAGGGTGTAGGATAGGAAAATAAGCAAGAATAGAGAAGTGTAGATATTCTTGAGATAATGGAGAGGCGGGTTAATGGTATTAATAGTGAAGTATGAGAGATATAAAGCTCATTCCTTCACGATGGGGGGGAAAGTCATGACTAGAAGTCAAGAACCCCGCGATCCGAGTACTACCTCTACGGAGAAACTCTGAGTGACGATGGAACACCGCTGTGCGTGGGCTTTGGGGTTAGAGATCGTGGCTTTTCCGTTGTCTAACCAAGATCCCTGGTCCCTACATCCTGAGGGCTGAAAAGACACCATCTTCGCAGGTTCTTATTTTCTGAAATTCTTTTGTTATCACAGGTTTGAGTTGAGGCTGATCTACGATGCGTAGCACTGTCTGCATCTCAACGGCGAGAACGGGTTCTAGATCACGTGCCTCGTTTGATAACCCTGAGGCCATTCTTCACATCGGAGTTCATATTCATACTATCTAACACCTAACTAGATACATGTACAAAGTTGTAGATATGAGATAAAGTTTTCAATCATCTTCGACGATGACGATTCCATTCCATGTCAGGCCATTTATCCCCCCCCAGATTTCTCACAACACCCAACTCAAAGTATTTCTTCTGCTGCAAGCATGTTTCATCGACGACATCATCTGTAAATAGTCCCTCACATTCACTCCAATAATACCGCGTTGATGAGTGTGAGTGTCGAGAATGGTTGTCCTTCTTCTCCCAGCCGAGAAATCTCGAGCCAGCTTCATGAAAAAACTTTTCAAGAAAGGTTCTAGGGCACCCGTTGGGTGAATAGAAACCGTGTTCGAACGAAGAGCTGCTGTTGTTGCTGTTGCCGTTGTGAAGTTTCTGTAGGTTGAATTCAAACCTATACCGATTATGCACCTTCAAATCGGTAGCTTTGGGGCCTAATCTTTCATCAAGGGAGAGAAAGGTTATGATCTCCACCCTCGCGAAAGGATGATCAACGAAAGTACATGTGTGCCAAGTACTCCCCTTATATGTGCCCAAACCCACATCAGTAGCGAAAGGGTGGTGTCCGTAGCAAGCGGTAGTAGCTGGGCTTGCTTGTTGGCACTCTTTTATCAGGGACAGCTTGTCACGGAATGTGATAGTGAGACAGGGGCAAGGATCAACCTCACCGGCATAGAGTGCGTAGCAGATTCGTTCTAGTTGTGTTTTGGGGATCGGTACTTGGCGACGAAATAGTTTCCAGTGGTCTCGAAGAGCACGTATTGTTGAATATGGATGAAGACTTCGACATTCGCGACAGTATCCCCATCGATCATTCTCAAGTCGAAGGAGTAACTGAATTCGAGGGTTTTTGTCGGCCTTGGTGCACAGCACCCACTGCCGTCTTTCTAAAGGGAGGAGCTGAGGAAGCTGTATCCCTTGTGGTTTAAGGTGTAAGTGGAGACAGGAAAGGAGGTATTTACAACTTAGGGAGAAGCAGACTTGGTCTGGAGCAGTCAGTAGAGCAAAGATCATGAGCCATATTTCCGGGGGAACCTTCTGCACGACATGGTTTGCTGTCGATCGAGGAGGCCTTGGGAACTTGACGATAATTCGAGCCATAGCGTAGGTAGGTACCTAGTACTTGATACTTGAAATTGGATATTAAATACCTACTTTGAGAGATGCGCACCGGTGGAAACTGGAGATGGTGTGACTGATGATATCAAGTACTTTATACTTGCAAAGCCATTACGTCTACGAGTGTCATAGATGTCCATGTATGATAAATAGAGTGGTTAGTGTGAGGGTTTGTCTTCATTTTTCGATTTCGGCCTCATGTTTTTCCGATTTTCGACTTCTGATTTCTAGATACGGCCTCAACTTCATGCCTCAACTTCATGATCTCAGGCAACTGCCACCCTTCGTTCCTTCTAAAGAGTACTAACGTCCAGTGGCTCTACATCCGACGGGGGTAACTTTCCCACTCCCCAGGTCTCTTTTGCGCTCTTATAGAGCCTTAGGAGGTCAAGATGGATACTGTAACCGAAATGTAGGGCCATGTCTGTGCTATAAGGAGGAGTATCTAGAGCGTGATATTTCCCAGTTATACCTGCGCCCTTGAAAGTACCTCTGCACGAGAACTCATTGGAGTAGGCAAAATACAGTGGAAGTATTGGAAAAGAGAGTTGCAATTGGATCCGATTAAATACATTTGAGCCCATCTTAGCTTCACCCGAAGGCTACTAGTCACCGGCCCTGCGTAGAAGGGTGGGCTCATCGCCGGTGCCCCCGGGCCCTCATCCCCTCCTCCGCCGGCCCCACCGCCCTAAGTGAACGCCAAAACCGCAGTATACAGAGGGGATTCATATTTGCGACTAGTGTCTTTGGAGGATTTCGTCAACCGCTTTGATCGTTGTTCGAAAGATTCGAAACATGCGCAGGGTGTGGGAGTTGAAATAATTCGAATGTTTGGCTGGGCGGGGGTGCGGGTGTCGTCTCTTCCTGGTTGTCTTGGCGCTGTCTTCTTTTTTTAATCCACTTTTTGACCCTAATTCCGGCGCCAATGATGCCGATGGCGCCGGAAGCCTAGACCAAGGTATAGGTTCAACATAGGTATGTCTTTCGTATTTCTTAGGGGGATATTAGTGTTTGAAACGTTGGTTATAGAAGGGTGTTTTAAGACTCACACTGTGACTCCGAAAGCCGCGTCCTTGACACTAATACTGGCGGCAATAATGCCGATGGTGCTGGTCGCGATTCCAATGACAGCTGAGGCTCTCTGAGCAGTCGTCCAAGACATGTTTTGGCTGCTGACAGAGATGCGTGAGAGAAGACAAAGTAATAAAAACTTCATAACTACAAGAAAAGACTCTAAGAAAGTCTCGCTAAACAGAATCTATGCGGAAGGAGTATGCATCTATCTCTCGAGAACTAAGCCGGGTCTCTGGCATAGGAGATCCAATGAGCTTGGGTGCCAATCTATCCACAAAATCAGATTCGACTCGAGCATTGTATATGGTCTCTTGAAGACCTCCTATGTAGTTTCTCGTCACTCCGCGAGCCATGGAGGTATTGGAATGATTGGCAACCAGCGCAGCAGCCGCTGTTGATACTCCAGAAATCTGTTTAAGGGTTCATACTTGCGACTGGAAATCTTCCATCACTTGGTCAATGGCACGCTGCAAGTCGCTGACGATGACTGGCGGAGGAGGAGAGAGTGAACGCCAAAACCGCTGTATATAGAGGGGATTCGTATTTGCCACCGGAAATCTTCGATCACTTGGTCCATGGCACTCTGTAAGTCGCTTACAATGACTGGGGGAGGATGAGGGAGTGAATCCAATTGAATAGAGGGAGAAGGCGGCGAGGAAGAAGACGGCGAGGGAGGAGGCGCCGGGGCTGAAGTTGTCGTCGGTTGATCGTCTCTCTTGCAAATCTTTTTTCTGATCCAGATTCCGACAGAGATGATGGTGACAGGGGCGCAAACTATTCCAAGAACAATCGAAACTCTCTCGGCAGTTAGTCATTCTCGCCGTGTTTTCCTCCCCGAAGGGGCCCATTCGGCTTCCTTCAGTGGTGGGATCAGAACCATACATAATTCCAGTATAGTCAGATGGGGTGCCAATCTCGAAAGCATCCGAGCCATCCTCGAACGTGAAGACGCGGCTCAGCGTGGAAATCAGCGTCATGCGTTCCCCCTCTCCGACGTGCCTGGACGGCACGTGAGGGCGCATGAGTCTGAGGGTACCGGGGGTCTTCATCGGCACTGCGTTTATTGGCCACCGACATTCATTCTCGTTTAGCGATTTGATCGATTCCTCCCGGAAAATGTTATCGTTTCTGATGGCTATCGGGGCCAGTCCAAGAGTGGAGTGAAGCGCTGTGTACGCGCGGGCAAAGGATTCGACGCGATCGTCGTTGCCGAGACCTCCAACCAAGTGGGAGCAGGAATCGGATGTCTCGGCCAGAATATTAATGACACCCATCAGCTGATTGTTATGCCTCATGACCGAAGTGGCGAACTCGTGCATGGAGGCCTGCATTTTTCGTCTGAAAGAGATGCGTGAGAGAAGACAAAGAAAGGAAAAACTTCATGACTGGGAGAAAAGGCTCTGAGAGAAGTCTCGCTAAACAGGATCTATGCGGAAGGAGCATACTGAGCAACTTCTTAAAATAGGAATTGTCCCTGGAAACACCTATTAGGAAAGAGTATACCGAACGACTCTCTCAGATAGGAGTTGTCCTCAGAGACTGCTTTAATGCCAGCATGGAAAGAGGGTACGGCGACAGGAAGAAACACAGAGGCAACAGAGGCGTATGATTCGCGAAAACGGCAGGTTCCATCGAAGACAGAGAAGAGAGGAAGCTTTGGGCATCAGTTCTTGAGGTCTTCCAAGCGTTGGATATTCTCAACACCTTCTTTCCGGAAGGAGCTCAAGTGAGATTCTTCTATCAGAATAATAGATAGAAGCTCTAACGCGCCCAAGCAGAATTGTTCCATCATATATATATATAGGTGCTTAGATAGTTCCAGAGAAGTTGAAGAAGAAGAAGGAAGTCCGACCCAACACTATAAAAGATACTTATACCCTTCCGAGAAACAGTGAATGAATACGGATCGAAAAACTACCAGTGAATGAAGAGGGAGAGAAAAGGAATGGAGGAATATTCACTGATAGGGAGTTGGGTTGAGGCAAGGTGAATGTTCAGGATATGGGCGTACGTGACGACAATAGTATAATCAGGAGGAGCGATTCACCTGGGGTGTTTTGATAGCTTTGCAATAATGCCTTCCCGCCATCTGTTGAAGCCGTAGTTTGAAAAGGGGTGTGGTAGACGTTGGGCTTTGTGTGCATCATGGTCTCTTTCAAGGGTTTTTGGCCCCGCCGATTGCAAGGATAAGCATCAGCTCCTTTGCTGATCAGAGGATAACGAGAGAGCAGCTCGCAGTCCCCAAATGGCATCATAGCGCATGATGAGAGGATGTGAAGATGCGAAGATGCTGCCATCAACCACGACGTCAAGCGCTTTTCTTCCATCGTCGGCTTCCTGCTGCCGCTTCTGCTGACCGTCGCTCGGAACATTTTACGGAGAGAAGCTCATCACACGTTTTTTCTTGTGCTCGTCCAGATGCGGACAGACCAATCCGAAGCTTGGATTCTGCTGACATAAACACTTACACCCGATTATCGGAAGGAGAGTTTTTCCTGGCCTAGAACGTTGGTATGCGTATTACTGTATTTTTGGAGATGTTCATCATCGAGTTCATGTCGTTGAGTTGGATGATGGTAGAGGGACAGTCTTCGAAGAGGTGAAAGAGACGAAAGAGAGGGAGTGAGAGATCAATTCCTGAAGACGAGAATGCCCTTGCCACCCACAACCAGCAATTAATATCTCCCACAAATCAACCACGCTAACAAGACCCTCTTCACCTGAAATTTTCCACATGTTCACGGCAGGAAATACGAATACCCGCCCACCGGTAAAAACTGGGGCAAAAGCCGATTTCGCCCCGATAGTCCAAAAAAGAGTCAGAAGAGAGAGAAAGAAAGCAGGGAAAGGGAAGAAAGACTCATTGTCCGTTTTTCTCCATCTTCCCGGAATCTCCTCTCGACTCTGACTCTCCTCTCTACCTCTTTCCCACTTTCAACCCCCCCGGACGGCTTGGTACTCGTCTCGCTATGATGATGCCTTTAAGACCATCAAAGAGCCAGTGGTGCTCTGTCCACAATCTCAGGCGTCTGCAGTCGAGGCAATTCTCCTCATCACCCGTCGCCTCCAGTGTGTCCCCCCACCGCCAATCCGCCCAGAGGCCCGCCAACATCGAAACCTCGAAACGAGGGCAGAGCACCTCCACTGCTCCCTCCCCGTAAGGATAGCTCCCATTGATGGCGGAATCGAAGAAGCAATTGGACTGACCGCTGGTGATCGCACAGACAAGCACGTCCCATTCCCAGTCCGGCCTTCAACCAGGACTCATGGAGGCAGGATGTCTCCCCTCTACAGAACAGACAGCTTCCCGAGCTAGACGACTCGTACGTCCCCCCTTCGACTATACATTACTACAATGGCTCCTAACAATGGGACTACAGATTCGTCGGCCTCAGCGGTGGTGAAATCTTCCACGAGATGATGCTGCGGCAGGATGTCAAACATATCTGTGAGTCACGAATTATGGGGAAAAGGGGAAACTTTTTGATACCTCGCTTTGCCGCGGGACCATCTATCTAACGGGACACACAGTTGGCTACCCTGGTGGGGCTATTCTACCCGTATTCGACGCTATTTATAATTCAAAACATTTCGACTTCATCCTGCCGAAGCATGAGCAGGGGGCGGGCCATATGGCGGAAGGGTATGCCCGAGCCTCAGGGAAACCCGGGGTCGTCCTCGTGACATCTGGCCCAGGGGCTACCAATGTGGTGACTGCGATGCAGGATGCCCTCTCAGATGGTACCCCCATGGTTGTCTTCTGCGGACAGGTCGTCACCAGTGCCATTGGTACCGATGCCTTCCAAGAGGCCGACGTTATTGGAATCTCAAGGGCCTGCACGAAATGGAACGTCATGGTGAAGAATGTCGCTGAGCTTCCCAGACGTATCAAGGAGGCCTTCGAAATCGCTACCAGCGGCCGTCCCGGCCCCGTTCTGGTTGATCTACCCAAGGATGTGACTGCCGGTATCTTGAGGAAGTCCATCCCCATGGCGAGTACTCTGCCCTCGCACCCGAGTGCAGCTACCATTGCTGCCCGCGAGGTTGGCAGACGCCAGCTGAACAACACCATTAAGCGTGTCGCTTCCCTGGTCAACATGGCAAAGAAGCCCGTTTTATACTGTGGTCAGGGTTTGATTGCTCGTCCAGAAGGGCCAAAGCTTCTCAAGGAGTTTGCTGACAAGGCGTGCATCCCCGTCACCACCACCCTACAAGGGCTAGGTGGTTTCGATGAGCTCGACCCAAAGGCACTCCATATGCTTGGAATGCATGGATCAGCATACGCTAACATGGCCATGCAAGAAGCGGACCTGATTATCGCTGTTGGTGCGAGATTCGATGACCGTGTCACACTCAGCATTGGTAAATTCGCTCCCCAAGCGAAGGCTGCCGCGTCTGAAGGCCGTGGTGGCATCGTCCACTTTGAAGTAATGCCCAAGAACATCAACAAAGTCGTACAAGCCACCGAAGCCGTCGAGGGAGACTGCGCGACTAACCTCGGCCTCCTGATCCCTCAGGTCAAAGCGGTTGCCGAGCGACCAGAATGGTTCGGCCAGATCAACGACTGGAAGGCCCGATTCCCCCTTTCGTCCTATGAAAAGGAGACCCCTGAAGGTCTTATCAAGCCTCAGGCCCTCATCGAGAAACTGAGCAACATGACAGCCCACATGAAGGACCGCACCGTCATCACCACCGGTGTCGGCCAACATCAAATGTGGACCGCTCAGCATTTCCGATGGCGCCACCCCCGTTCCATGATCACTTCCGGTGGTCTCGGCACAATGGGTTACGGTCTTCCATCCGCGATCGGAGCCAAGGTTGCCCGTCCAGAAGCACTCGTCATCGATATTGATGGCGATGCATCCTTCAACATGACCCTTACCGAACTATCATCAGCAGCTCAGTTCAACATTGGCGTCAAGGTCATTGTCCTCAACAACGAGGAACAAGGCATGGTGACTCAATGGCAGAGTCTGTTCTACGAGGATCGCTTCGCCCACACTCATCAACAGAACCCGGATTTCGTGCGTCTGTCTGAAGCTATGGGTGTACCTGCGAAGCGTTGCGCTACCCCGGCTGAGGTTGACGAGAAGCTGAAGTGGTTGTTGGAGAGCGAGGGTCCCGCCCTCCTCGAGGTTGTCACTGACAAGAAGGTGCCTGTCCTACCCATGGTGCCAGCGGGTAAGGGTCTACACGAGTTCCTTGTCTACGATGAAGGTAAGTTTTCGCCCCAACACCACACAGACAAAAGTACAATCACTAACTCCCCCCACAGCCAAGGAAAAAGAACGAAGAGCCCTAATGAAGAAGCGATCCGGCCACTAAGCCACTCACCCTCCCACAAGGCGATTAACGGTCGATAACCCCCAAAAAATATTTAGGATAATTCTGGAAGTTCATTTGAAATATCTCATTCACCACCACCATCCCCATCCTCATCCTCACCATGTTCGTTTGAGAGATATCCACGGCGTTTGCTTTCCCCCCGAGTCGGGTTGGGTCGGGTCGGGCCACCAAAAAATCTTTTTAACTACTTGCATCAGTCACTTCTTCTTGTTGTTTTTTCTAACCAGCAATTGAATTCTCCCTCTAGTGGGTAGAGATGGATGGATATATGCGCGCGTGCTTTGCTTTGCTTTGCCTTGCAAGGGAGTGCGTTGAGTGTGTCTTTTTATATTTGAGCCTCTTTGTTTCCGCTTCCTTCTGAAGGGAGGGAGGCGTTTTTTCTCGAATGGAAAGGAGAAATAGCTGAAAATTTCCTTCCTTTTATTGACTTTACCTGCGTCTTACCACTTTTATGAATTTACCTATCAAGTGTACATATAATGGAACGTTTTCAATACATGCATGGCGATATCATTCTTACTCCTATCCTTTATATTTGGGGAAGGAAGTGGTGGGATATAACATCACCTCGAGACACGAGAAACAGCCCGTTTCGCCGTAATCGCCCGCTATCATCTATGTAACGACAGACATCTCTCAGATAACTGTCTTCGTGGAAATATATCTATAAATCCAACATCCTCTTCTCTCCTCAGGGGACCTCGGGACAACCACCGTCACGTGACAACCTGTTTGCACTCCCTCCTTCACCGAAAGTGAAAGCCGAAGACGCAAGCCGGCATCAAGATCTCATCACACTTTTTTGGGGGTTGTTTACTCCTCTTCCTTTTACTTCCTCTCAAAGGGACACGATGGCGAATAGCTAAGTCTTATCATCATCTAGAGTAATAGCTTTACCTTCCTTGGCCACTCACTCTTTTCATACATACCTCATATCTTGGCCTTACCTCAAGCTTCTACATAGCTGTTTCTAACAGCCAGCCAGCCAGTCATGGCGTCATTCCCATTCCGACCTTCGACGGCTGGGAGGTCGGGTTCGAATAGGGAGTCTGAAGCTACGGGAGATACTGGTTTACACGGATCTCGTGGCGACGGGAGCCCCGAGATCCAATCCTCCGAATCATTAGAAGATTCCGAGACCGTTTTCCTCGATCGCTCCCCGCATCCACCACCTACACAGCAGAGCTCCTCCTCCTCCTCCTCCTCACAACAACCACAACAACAACAAGCACCCACCGACACAAACACCCTAATAACCTCCCCAACAACACCCCCGCGCCCCCCCTCCTCAGCCTCCGAACCCCGCAAATGCTGGATCTGCTACACCGACGAAACGGAAGAAAGCCCGCTAAACACCGAATGGCGCTCCCCCTGCCCCTGCGCCCTAACCGCCCACGAAGCCTGCCTCCTCGACTGGCTCGCAGACATGGAGAACCCCAAATCCCGAAAACGTAGCCGCGGCCCTGCCAAGATCCAGTGTCCGCAGTGCAAGGCCGAGATTGTGATTACGAGGCCGAGGAGCGCGGTTGTGGATGTTGTGAGGTCGCTGGAGAGGTTGGCGGGTAGGCTTGTGCTTCCCGGGATGGTGTTTACGTTAGCCGGGACTGTGTGGGCGGGGTGCTGCGCGTATGGGGTTTATTCGATATATTTTATTTTTGGGGAGGAGGATTCGAGGCGGATATTTGAGGAAGGGACGGATGGGGTTTGGAATCCCGGGTTGAATTTGGGGTTGCCGTTGATTCCGCTTGTGCTGGTGTTTTCGAGGACGAGGTATTCGGAGGGGTTGTTGCCTGCTATACCGGTGCTGTTTTTTGCGACGCATAATCCCGGGGTGCAGGAGCTTGAGGCGGATTTGTGGCCGCCCAGTGCGGCGATGACGTTTGCGGCGTTGCCGTATGTGAAGAGTTTTTATTCGGTGGTTTATGAGAGGGTTTTTGGGAAGTTGGAGAGGAAGTGGATCGCGGAGGTGCAGCCTAGGCTTGGGGAGGATTTGAATAATGAAGGACGGCCGGAGGGGGGTGATGCGCAGCAGGGGCTGGGCGGCGGGAATGCGGCGGATGGAGGGGAGGGTGATATCCTTGTGGAGATTGATCTGGAATTACAACTTGGGATGGGGAATGATGGTAACGATAATGAGGCGGAACAGCAACCAGCTCAGCAAGGGCAACAGCAAGCTGGTGGCGAACAAGCTCAAGCCCAAGACGGAGAAGCACAAGGAGGGAACCAAATCCTCGGCCGCCGCCACGACGACATCATCCACGAAACGGGGAACATCGCAGACACCCTCCTCGGCGCACTACTCTTCCCAGCAATATCCGCCTCCGTTGGCGGGGTATTGAAAATGGCTCTCCCGCGCTCTTGGACGACTGCACCTACATCAACACTCGATAGGGGCCGGGTTGGTCTACTCCAGAGCCGGTGGGGGAGGAGTGTGGTTGGGGGGTGCCTTTTCGTCTTACTTAAGGATGCGTTGGTGCTTTACTGTCGGTGGAAACTTGCGCAGACGCATAGGAAGCGGAAGGTCCTGAATTATGATCGGGCTAAGAAGCAGGTTGTCGGGAGGTGAAGGGTAGCCTCTCGTCCTCGTCACAACCAAACTCCTTTGAGATTCTCTCCAACACCCATCCATACCTGTCATCCCAAACTAATATCACGGGCGTACGATCTGCATTTTATTGGCGTTTTCACTCACACAACACCACCCACCCCCTTTGGCTGTCTTATGGAAAGCAAAAAAAAGTGGCACCTAACTGGTTTTTCTATTCTCTCTCTCTCTACCTCTTCCACTCACTCTATCATGTATCTCCCCTCTCTAGCGGCGTCTTTTCCCTGGGTCTCCTATTTTTATACCTAACGCAACGAATCCCTAGCCCACCCATCCACTGGCCGGCTAGCATGTACCTTTCTTTCAACTTCATTCTTAGATAGCGCTTCCTTTTTCGAGCTGCTGTTTTTATTTTTTTGAATGTTATTGTTACAGAATGGGAATGAGATGAAGTATTATTATTCTTGACTTGATAACTAGAGGTTTTCTACCTTGGAGGTCAAAACGTTGAACGCGAAGGGGGCTTGAGTAGATATATCCAGGACCTAAGGAGTTGATATAGCTCACTGCAGAATTTGCCGTGCTCTTCGGTATCCATCCTCCTTGGGCAATTGGACACCAAACATCCTCGACTCCGCCGGGCATATTCTTGCTTCCGTATGTGACCTGTAAGAAGGCTCCATTCCACTTCCAATGCCCTTAGTTAGTATCGTTGCGGCAAGTTCCTGTGCGCGTATCCACGAGTCGGAAATATAGAGTAATAAAGGAGAGAAATGATAGCGTTGAATCGCATTTTCGGGTTCCCGAACCCCTTCGCGATTGCTGATAGAACTGGATACTCGGGGTGAGCCCATTCAATTCATAATTCTGAATTTTTGGGCTGACCAGATCGTCCGGATGTGGTACGGGTAGGTGGAATAAGTGGCATTGTAACCCGATCGACTTGCTCCTGAGCTGGCCTCTCCTATGTATACAGCGCCATGCTGAAGGAATCTGGAACGCGATACTCGTAGATCTTGACGAACATCGTCTGTCTCAAACGAGTACGTAAAGCTGGAATCGGGGTTCTCTTCGATGAATTCGTACCGCAGTATCTTGAGGAGGTTGAGATGTCCGGCCATGACATCGATATATCTAAAGATCATCTCTCCAGTAGGGCAAGTATTGGGGCTATACGCAGTCGCCCTAAGGTCCGATCATGCAAATTGTCGAGCCTGAGTCTGAGTGCGAGTATAGATGAAGAAGGTCTTTATCACACACGCGCGCGCGCGCAGGCCGATCTCCGGTTCCCCATGGAAAACTCGAGGAAGCGTGTGTGAAGAGCACGCGAAAGTACTAAGGCACTTCTCAAAGCACCCTTCGAAGGAACTAATTCGAAACTAAATATAGAAGCCTAAAACCACATCATTAGCAGAGGATGAAGAGTTAACTGGTCGCGTCGACGAGCGTAAAGCCACAGTCGATAGGCTCATCAGAGGCAATTCCTGCTCATCAGTCCTTCATTGCCCCGCCAATCGGAGCGTACCTGAAAAACCCAAGTACATCACCTTGCTCGGTCCAAATAGCGCTGCCACGCAATCCCCCCCGGGTTGGTCGAATTGCCCTTCGATGTGTTTTACCGCCTCTCTGCGGGCGCGCGCGCGTAATTTTGTTGAGATCTTGTCCAAGTCTATACACGCGATACATTGCGTGCAACTAAGTCGATACCCCCGTGGCTGTCAAGCAAGATGCGTTCATCGATCTGATCGTATTTCGTACGAATGGCATGACTGATAACACGACCGACAACATCACTCATTATGGTCATCATCTTGATAGAAGTGTTGAGCTGCTGAGCTCGAGTCGAAATATCAACATTGAGCAGAGATGTTGCATGATGCATCTGACATAACATCGATCGTTTGAGATGAAGTCATTGAACGATGCGATCCGCACGTTTGAACGTGTGCTGTAAAATCTGCTTCAAAGTTTGATCATGAACATTATTCAATCTGAGTGCGAGAATCATCAAAACTTTGACGACACACATGCAGTTGTGCGAGATATTGAATATCGAGTCGATGAAAATCAGATCATCATTATGAATGTCTCTTCAAATGAATTCATCAATGAAAGATGAGTTCTGAATATCTGAATACTTACTTGTTTTCTTTTCTGTATTTCAAGGTCTCTTCGACGATTTTCATGAGCAGAGCTTCCAGTTCGCTCGTCGGTAAAGAAGCTGTTAAACAGCCTGTTCCACGCACGTTTGACTGGTGACGGGCATCTTTTCGCAAAAAACCGCGCGGACATTGGGAATCCGTACCGAGTCCAAGCTGATATGACGGAGGCGGGGTTGAGACTTTGGGGTAATAATCACAGACCACTCATGCAGATATTCCTGCTGACCCCACGTGTCGTTCGACGGTCTCTTGAGACTGATGCGCGCGAGATTTCGGGTAGATGGCAGAACGAAGCCGGGTTCAAGATGATGAACGCAGAGACTCCTCGCATAGCTCCACCCGCTCTCCTGCGGGTGATACTTTTCTCGCACATGTACTCTGGGTGCTCGAATATCTATACCGCAGGCTTCCTTCGTCCATCGTGCCACTGATAAAATGCGGTTCCCCTTTGACCGCAAGCGATGGGATGATCAGTGCGATGAGCACCGGCGTTCTTACCATTGTCATCTTCGACAAAATGCCGATGATAGAGAGGCTACGACGCATTGAATCGCGAACCAAATGATAAGCAAACTGCTATGCTATGCCAGGGCGCATAGGTCCACTCGCATTCTTGTGCGAGATACCCTCTCGCATATTTGATCTTCGAACGGGTCAAGTCTAAGTGCGAGGATAGATCAAGCCCAAGCTCTCAATCACACCCATGCAACTTTGCGAGGGAGTAGATATCGAGTCTATAAAAACGATAAAAAAAATATCACCTTGGTGATATATCCCTTTATAGCTAAATATGTTAGTTAGCAGTTAGCTGGTGTTGAGATTTGAGTATAAATGAACCACTCCCTTTTTCTCCGGGGCTTCTTTGAGGGCCGTCTCCCCCCTGCTCATGAGTCTAGAAAGTTACGTGCATCAGCAAAAGGGCCGCATAGTGAGACATGGAGGCGGCGGGCGACGATCCATTTAGATACAAACCAACCCGCAACGGTGACCATATTGGTCATCATTTCCTTGGTACTCTGTTAGGGAGACCCTTTGCAAGATCAAAGCGGACGTAAATCTGCCAACAAGAACCCAGATAGAAGACTCTCAAAGGTTTTTGTATCGCTTCGTAAGCCGTTTCTGTAGAGTTGAATGTCGGCGAAGGCATTGGCGGAATGAACCGCAACATTTGCCTCGGCGATGTTGGAGGCGCGGCCGCACAGTGAGATGGGGAGGCGGCGGGCGATGATCCATTTCGAGACAAACCAGCCCGCAACGGTGACCACATTGGTCATCAAGGTAGTAGAAATCGTTTTCTTTAGATTTAGCGACATTCTTTTCTAAGATATTGATATCGATGTCGTTTCTCTTGTGATCGGTGGCATGGGAATCGATTCGTTATGTTCATAATAGGGATATCCAAGACTTGCGTAAAACTCAGCGATGTTATATTCTCAATAGCGCCCGTCATTCGGTTATATATCCATTTCTGGTAAGATGCTTGACTTTAACGTCGTCAGTGAGACCATCAACTGCTGGTCTAGCACCTCCTGCAGTGCCTTCCCATGCGCGACCCCAGGGGGTTGGGATTTCGCCGCAGCCTTCGCAGGCTGGCCCCCCTGGAGCTGGTTGATGAGGTTGCGATCGCGCAGCCCCTTACGCTGAGAAGTCGAGTTAACCCCGACTCTGTCAGCGTAGTGGATGAACCTTTGAAGATTTACCACGCGCCCCGCGGAGTCAGACTCCGGGACCTAGATGCGGTTGACACGCCATTCTTTACTCAAAGAAGCGTCAAGTAAACTTACAGACACGCATTTCTGGTGCACGCCTGCTCAGCGAGTGCACCGCTTAATGCGGGCAGAAGCGTTCACACACGCCTCCAGAGGGTCCTTCAGGTGAGGAAGGCACCGCCGAGCCACTGTCTTTTGTATCGTCGCCCCTTGAAAGGGGTTTTTCTGCTCGTTAGCTAATCGAGGTGAACCCCAAGTCGCAGTTTCTGGATAATATTCCCCGGATCTGTTGTTTGGCTTGGAATACCCAGTCTACCATGAGTAGAAAACCACCTTATAGTTTTCATTCAAATCTGAATGCCAAAACTGGAGTAACTGTAGTAACTGTAGTAACCCGACAACCGATAACCGCAGAAGCACTTGGAGTGGTATGGTGGGTTGGCACGCTGGTCAATAGTTGGCATGGGAGGGGGCCCTGGGCTTAGGCTGGGAATGATAGTGATAACGGTGTGTCGAGCTCGATCCACTTTCGATTCTTTAGTTACAAAAGAGCGAATCGACGCATTCACGAGACCAAGACCATTCGGATATCAATCAATACAACCCGGTTGTAGACGGACTTGCAATGAATGCGCGCGAGTGGGGGGGGGTGTCGTAGTTCCTGTGGCTATATATATAGGTCTGAGGTGCCGGGTTCTCCAGGGAGGAGGGAACATTCACTAGTTTTGAAGAAGAAATGGTTGAGTCATATATGTTGAGTCACATAAATGGAGATGTCATATATATCTCATCTCGTTCTGGGGTCCTACCCGCCATCAGAGCAGACAACTCGTTG
Organism: Arachnomyces sp. PD_36; assembly: GCA_032988195.1. NCBI lineage: Eukaryota > Fungi > Ascomycota > Eurotiomycetes > Onygenales > Arachnomycetaceae > Arachnomyces > Arachnomyces sp. PD_36. Next base: position 1,557,313 of record JANTQE010000002.1, on the reverse strand, counting down.
AGGCGTTTCATCGTCTCTTTTTGCATGATCTCATGACGTCGTTGTTTCTGGATAATCGTCATCTCTCTCCATGAACGTAGTATTCTCACTCATATTTTCTTTCGTATATTTAGTAGTTTATGATAATCTGGAATTATCTGGAATTATTTTATCTTTCATTCGCGATTCACCGTCTATCAGACGGTAGACGTACGTGGGCAGCTTCTGATCGTTTCTGTTGACTCTGCTGGGGGTCTGTTTCTCGCTGCCGGGAGTGTGATCGGGCTTCATGAGGATGGCAGTGTTGGCTCGAGTTAGTGTCGTTTCGGCACCCAGCACATTGGTTGTCTCGGTGGGTATCGTGTTCGTCGTCGCTCTGGAACTGGCCAATCATTTTCTGACTATCACTGGGTTTCATGTAGAAGTAAATGACTATAACTAGGACTCTCTCCTCGGGTGTTGTGAAATCTGGATATAAGGCTGGGAGAAAAAAAACCCGCCATGAAGTCCGCCTTTAATAGTAAAGCTCTCATTACCGTAGCTATGCATTTCGAATGAAGGGAGTAGGATGTAGTTGTTGAGCCGTGAATGCAAGTAGCTGAAAACCCACCTAGAAACATCCCTTTCCATCATCCCAGGAAAGCTATTCGAACTGAAGAGAGGCCATATTGGTGTCATAGGCGGCTAGAAAGAAAGTAGAATTCTTGGTAGGCGGGAGCCTTTGTGAGGTATGTGTCGAGTTCTACAACGGGTATGCAAAGCATGGCTCGTTCGGGCGCGACATGATACGGGATGAAGTGATGGAATCCTCTCAACTGACCAGAGAGTCGGACTTCGAGGAGAGGCTGGCCATATATCCGCCATTGAACGTGCTCTTGCAGATCGTATTCACCTAGAACGGGCGGGACGTACCCCGATGAGCAATCCGCCGGTCTCGTAATCGCCGTGGCAAAAGGCTAAGATAGGACAGGATCGGGTTCAGGATTGCTGGCAGCACTCTGCGTAACCTTTCTAAGCTTTCGAATGAAGTGTTCTCGGAGAGCCTTTGGAGTTTGAACCAAATCAATCATGGATTTTGCGAATGGCAATGAGTTAGGTCAGGTCCCTCGACGAGAGAAGATCTCCCCATATGAAAACCGTCATTTAGCTGTAATCAACCGCTCGGGTCGTAGAAGTAGATAGATCCCGATATGTATATATATATAGATACCATACGCCATGAGAGAAAGGAAGAAAAGAAAAGAAAAGGAATATGGAGAGGGGTGAAGGGGATATTTATACCTGGCGGGGATGGGGAAATTGGTGAATGAACGATTTATTCACTGGCCATCAAGAGGAGAAAGATTTATCCGAGTTCCGATCACTAGTCAGGTTCCGCGCCTATGGAGACGCTAGTGTAGGGACCCGCGGCTAAAAGATTTCAGCAGCTTTTATATCAACAACCGAGCACTTTTTTCTAGGAAGGACCAACCTCCAACTCCACGAGGTTCGCAAACACCCCCGAGAACGAAAATGAAATCCCTCTCACCGGTCCTTGCGTCACTCGCGAACGCCTTCAAAATACCCCTCCGCCCACTGCAACCTGCGTCACGACTCGTCGGCCGTCATTGCAATGATGCTCTGAAGGTATCATCGCAACTTGCTTCCAGGCCTTTCTCCTCGACGTCAGCATTGGCGAAGAGGGGAGGACGTCAGAAGAGCGACACACGTATCAGTAAGTTTGTCGTCATACTTTCTCTTGGGTTCTGTGGTTTTCGGCCTCACCCGTCATTTCTCCGAATTTAAGTTCTCCGAGACTTAAAAAAGCTCATGATTTCACTCTTTTTTTTAAATTTGTAAACAAGATCGAGATGGATTGACTTCAACTAATACTATTTATAGCACTCATTCGCTACTTCCTGTATCATCCCTTAACTCCCCGACCCCTCCGCTTTTCTCGAAACCGCTATCTTCGTCACTGGACCATCCACCGTGCATGGCAGCTACATAAGGCCAAGCTGAGACAGGCTCGCGAGCTGGAGCTCCAACGTCAGTGGCAGAGCATGAATATGGCTTGCGAGGAATTAAGAACCGGAGCCGGGGATGGGGGCAAGCTCTTCCGGATTGCGATGACGAAGACTGGCGTTTTCAGGGATGGGTTTCCTATTGAGTATGGAAAGCTCCAGACTGAGGGGCCAAGCAAAGAGGGGTGGAATCATGAGTGGAAGAGATGAGTTCTGGTAGGATGAGGTGGTGATGATGGCGGTGGGAGAAATTTTCACATGTGTGAAGGCATACATGTCAGAGTGATGGATATGTGGAAGGTCGTGGACCCCATTCGAATGCGTGCGCAACCGGCGATATCGACGCCGCTCTTCACCCATCCCGCCGGGATGAGTTGGTTCTTGAAGCAAATACAGGGCGGTATGCTGATAATATCCCCTATGTACCTTATATTTTCGTCTGTACGATAGGTAACAATAAGGCAATTGGAATTACTGCCTTGATATCCTCTTTTTCTGTTTCTAATATTAAGGATCTATGACTCGCTGTCTGCTCACTGCTTTCTTCTTCCATATCCCTATCCACGGTTCGGTGTGTCTACGACGCACTCATCTACGTCTGAACTACGTTCGTCCTATATCTCAAGTGTCATCCTGACCTCGTCTATGACGCTGAGATAGGTATATTCGAAGAGTCATAGACGCTCTCGAATGTTCTGCCGATGAGCTCATGGCGCCCCCCCGAGGGGTACAAATACCCCCCATTCTGCCTATAAATATTTCTTTCCTCTTTTTTTTTTCTCTTCCTTACAACTACCCTCCAGACTACAGACAAACCGGCTTCTTTCAAACCACTTATATCTTCTTGATATCAAACCGATACAAAGCCTCCTTGAGAATACTATATCTCTTAAACATCCTTCTGTCTATCTAGACATACATACATCCTCCTTCTCTCTATCTCTATAACATACCTTCTTCTCTCTATCTCTCTACCACCTACAAAAACAACCACCAAACAAAACAAGCAACCATGCAGCTCTTTAACAAGCGCAACGTTGCCCTCCTCCTTCTCTGCAGCTCCATCGCCATCGAGCCCTCTGCTGCAGATGAATTTACCACCACCGAATGCCACTGCCACCGCGGCATCTGGGGCGGCGGTCCTCTTGAAAACCACTACGGACATCTCACCATGTCCTACACCCACGCCGCCTCCGGAATCACCGGCATCCTAGAAAAGGACTGCGAAAAAGGCGGCTGCGGCCCCAAAAACGGCGCGGAAATCATGTTCTGCGGAACTCCGAACGCCGCTCCCGGTGGGAAGCCCGGCGACCCTGCTGCGTTCCCTGGTGACGCGGGATTCTGCTTCAATCAGATTAATACCGGAAGACGCAAGACGGAGAGCCTGATCTTGTTCCCTGTTACGTTCCCTGCTACGGATCTTGCGAACTCGCCTCTCGTTGAGCGCGATGACGACGATGACGAAGAAGACGAGGATGACTTCATCGATGAAGATCTTGAGGCGCGGACTTTTGAGGATGAGGACGGTGAAGATGGTGATGAACAGTTGACCACCTTGGTTCCTCTCCCGAGCCCAACTGAGTCTGAACCTACTTCCGCTACCTCTGACTCTACTTCTACTGCTACCTCTGACTCTACTTCTACCGCTACATCTACCGCTGCTTCTACCGCTACCTCTACCACCTCTACTGAAACTGGAACTGAAACTGAAATCGCTACTCCTACTGTTCCCCCTACCGCTACTGTTACTGTGACTACTACTTTCGTCACTATGACCAGGACTTCTTCGGCCACACCAACCGCCACCATGCCAGCACCTACCTGGCAGCCACTCCTCAACGAGAAGAAGACGAAACTCGGCGCTAAGAGTATCTGCGCTGATATCTGCTTCAGGCAGTACGGAGCGTACCAGGCTTGTGGGCCCGCTGGCCTTCCTGATTTTTTGAAGAGCGGGAAGTGTAAGGCAAGGACTTGGAGGACGGTTCCGAATGTTGGTGAATTGCCTGCCAACTAGGGGCAGCCAACATGACGACTTATTACGAAGCGTTTCCACAGGCTTCGATATCGGTTTTGGGATGGAATAGGCGGCGTTGGGAATTTGGGAAATTTTGAGATTCATGTACTTTTCAGACTGTTTTGTATATTTCTTTCTTTCTTTTGTCTTTCTTTACTACTGTTATGTTCACCAGATTGTATACATTTCTTTTGTCTTTATTTCCTACTGTTACGTTTACCAGAATGTATAAATTTCCTTCGTCTGTACTTTTATAATAATTACTCTCCTTGACAAATTGACGATATTGCCTCTCTGCTAGTCTAATATCAAGAACTTCCTCGTCTTCAATCTTATCCGAGAGTAGTCATTAGTAGTGTCACGAAATGTAGCTGTCTAGTAGAAACGACAATGACGACGAAAAGCATCAGAGACTTGCTAAAGTGGATCACAACTTGCATCCTCCTTTCCCTCGTCCAGTTTAACCGAGGGAAAGGGGATTCCGAGTTTCAAAGAAGAGCATACAGAGAAAAGGAGTAAAATTAGAGAATCGTTCTTTGCCAGTCAGTAGAAGAGAGAGCTCGGAGGACTCTAAGTGTAGCTCACAAGTATAATGTAAATAGGAAAAAAAAGTATTAAGCCCAGCAATAACGAAATATAGAAAGAACCTCTGAACGCCAAAACTATGCAAAGGAGAACCCAGAAAAGGGGTGTCGGGGGTTGTCTTCTTCCCCACACCGTTCGTCTACTGCGGCCAGTTCCACCTCTGATTTTCCCTATCTGGTTGTAAGTCCGACCAGGAAAGGAATGAGGAATGGATAACGAGAGCGTACATTATGAACCAAGACCGTCGTGTGGCGCGTGTTGTGAGGAGGAAAGGGCCAGTAGAAGAATGAAGCCATCAATCACAAAAAGCTCATTAGAAAGAAAACCCAGTTCCCTACCTCCCAGACCCAAAAAGATTAAGCGGACATAAAGTGAGTACAAGAAGTAGAAAGGGTAAGGAAATGGCTCGTCATCACTCTTTAACCTCTCCACACGCTCATAAGATGACGCAGCAAGGGCTTCGATTCTTCTCGAACGATAGGAGTGCTGCACGGGTTGCGGCTTCGAAAACATCATCGACTCCCTCGCCTGTCAGCGATGAGCACTCGAGGTACTTTCTTGCGCCGACTTGTGCTGCTGTGTCGCTACCGTCCTTGGAAGAGACGAATCGTAGTGATTTCTTTCGCATCTCTTCGATGGCGAGCGGGTCTTCGCGTAAGTCTTTCTTGAGCCCGACCAGTATAATGGGAACGTCGGGACAACGATCCCTTGCTTCTGAAATCCACTGTTTGTTGGGTGGGTGTAAGCCGGGGTCACGGGAAGTGAGAGACATGAAGGGGCTGGGTGTGACCAACCTTATGTTTGACGTTCTCGAGCGAGTCTGGTGTATCAACGGAGAACGCAATGAGTAACACGTGAGCCTTGGAGTATGCTAAAGGTCTTAAGCGTTCGTAATCTTCTTGCCCGGCTGTATCCCATAAGGCGAGCTGAACTGAACGCCCATCTACCCTGCAATCTGTGACGTAATTCTCGAAGACCGTCGGGACCTAGAGATTTGAATCTGTTAGAGGATTTTGAAAATAATTGGGCACGTATAGAGTGGTGATAGGTCTGGCTTTCTGAGGTAGGGGAGATCGACTAACATAGTGCTGCCCAGGAAGAAAGGTTAGTATCTATTACTAGAGAAAAAGGGGTGGCACAACTCACAGTTGGGAAATATCCAAGGGTGAAGACACTCAAAAGACTGGTCTTCCCGCAAGCACCGTCACCGATAATTACCAGTTTCCTAGATAGGTCAACTTGTTAGCATGGTCAATTGATAAACCATTCCTTTGGAAAGCGCAAGAGCCCGAAATTGGCCCAGCGGAAAGGTCAATCAGACCCAGTCACCCCGCCGCTAGTATGTTACCGGCGCTAAGGTCAACATGAGTCTGGCTAGCAATTGGGCTCAGAGAAGACAATCCTCTTCCATCGGGAGACGATATCGAAACACGATCCCCTCCAAAGGTTCATCCGTAATTTGTTCCTTTTATACGTACCTCCGCATAACATTTTCCATCTGTTGTTGAGCCATTTGTCTCGATTGTCGTCCACCTAAGGTTGAACCTGAACCTCGGCGGAATAATTCGTAAATCGACCGGAAACGATCGTACACGCCGTGGATGCAGCTGGGAGAACTATAGCCGCCAGGGCCTTTTTCGTCCAACGCCGCCCGATACGAGCCGAGGAGAAAGGAGGATAGTTGGGTTCACGAGGAGTGGAGTGCTAGCTGGGAGGGTTCGGGAAGGTTTGTTTTATCGGAGGAGCGAGACGTGTCGGTGGGAGTTCTTGAGAGATGTAAGTTCTAAAGAGTCGAGGCCTGTCAGATAATTGTCTTTCTTGCCCAAGGCTTCAATTCGAGCAAGTTCCTGAGATGGGGTGTGGCACAAACACGGGTTTTAAGGAGTTTGAAGGACGGGAAAGAATATTCGGACCCTGGATATAAGTTTACTGACGTTCAGGTAGAAGATGATGTAAAATTGGCTTATTTTTTCCAAGCTGAAAGCTGGGATAGTTGTGTCTGACGCTGATTGTGCCTGTTCCTGTACATGCGCTGGTGCGGCTGTGCCTGGTCGAGAGCGATTCAGATCCCGGAAGCTGAATGGATCACACTCGCCCGTCAATGAGAGAGGATCCTTGAATCCCAGCTGGAATGTTTCAAGACGCAGTCACCAATAGAAGAGCAAATGCTGGAATTATCTATAGAAGAGAGAAGCGATGATCGATTGAAATTGTACGTGAAACTGAGGGTTGAAGTTTGGGTTCAAGGGAAAGGCTGAGTTAGGAATGTATTCCGGGAGTTACAGATGGAGAGAGAGAGACTACTTGGCTCTCGCCCTTGATAGAACCGGCCTTAGTGTTGCGAGAACCCTGTAGGAGTTACTGTGGCTGAGACGGTAGAAGAAGAGAAAGGGAGAATCAACAGAGAGAACCCGTTAAGGAAGACTTTTTCGTTGTCAGCAAAAAAGAAGGAAAGACCCTCGCCTCGCTTATCCCGTCTAAGATAAGCGCGTCTACCGATCCACCACCTTCTCAAGATGGATCTCAAATGGGAATCTCACAGTTTGAAGTTCGTCGACGAAAAGTATCTGGTTAAAAAAGCATTCTGATCAAGCCCCTCCAACATTCATCCTCCCCGTTTACCCTGGACTCTACCTTACCCACTAGATCCTCCTTTGTTTCCGCTCTCTACCCCGAAAATCTCCACCACTGGCTGTCTTTAACTGGCCTTACTTCCGTGAATTGGCGGGGGGGTTGTCTCGAATAGGACTTTCGAGTAATACAGTTCGTAACCCCGTACCTTCCCTCCGCTTCTTCTCTTCCTGGCCTATCCCACTGTCAAAGCAATTTGGATTTTTCCCTCTGGGATGCGCTTACTGACGGTCGCTGAGTCTAATAGCAAGCAGAATGCCGTCCAACCCGAAACGCCCAGCTCCGGCGCCAACGAATTTACCCAAACAAGGGAACGCCATGAATGCGTCCAAGAAATCTGGCTCGAAGCCTGCCCCCAACTCCGCTGTTAACAGTACAAATGCCCCCGCTGCACAATCCAAATCTGGCCCCGGCGCACCATCGGGCGGGGAACAATCGTGGGAAGCAACGGAGCAGCAGAAGTCTAGTCAACCTCCTACCGGAAACTCAGATGCACCTGCCCCAACAGTGAACCGGAAGAAGCAAAAGAGGAGACAGAAGCAAGCTGCCCGGTTGGCTGCCGAGCAGCAACTGAGCAATGGCTACTCATCGACCAATTCACAGGACCAGTCCAGACACCCTTCCTACACCCATCACCATGGAGATACAAATCGAAGTTATATGGAACATGCCATGTCCGCTGACCAAAATTACGACCAAGATTATGAAGATGTGGATCAATACGAGCCTGTTGAGGGGGAAGACTTGTATTACACGGACGAGGAGGGTAGACTCTACGCACAACCTCACGCACAAGGACACTTCGACAAGAATGGTTTCGGGAATCAACATCATGACGCCGGAGGTAGAAAGCCAAAGAAAAAGAAGGGCAAGAAGACTCAATCCGGTTCACATAGTATGATTGAAGAAAGCTCGACCTCCCGTTCCACGCCTTCCGCTTCAACACGTCCCCCGCCACCTCCACCTCCCCCGATTTCGAGTTCAGTATACCGATCTGCCCACAAGATATCTAAGGATCGTATATGGAATACCTCAACCCAGGAAGAGCGGGAAAACATAAAGGATTTCTGGCTCCATCTGGGAGAAGAAGAACGGAGGTCGCTCGTGAAGGTTGAGAAGGAGGCTGTGCTGCGGAAGATGAAGGAGCAACAGAAGCACTCCTGTAGTTGCACTGTCTGTGGGAGGAAACGGACCGCCATTGAGGAAGAGCTTGAAGTTCTATATGACGCATATTACGAGGAACTTGAGCAATACGCACACCACAACAAGGGGCCCCTCGAGAATGGTGCGCCTATTGTACCCCCTCCCCGACTATACCGCCCTCCGTTACGGTCACCGCTTGACCACCATCCTCATTTATCGAGTCCACATCATCACCCACGAGGTCGAATTCATGAGCTACCGGATGATGATGAGGACTTAGAGGAGGAGTATGATGAGGATGATGAGGACGACGAACCCTACAGCGATGATGAACTCGACGACCCTGCCCATACCACCCGTGCGGACTTCTTTGCTTTCGGAAATAGTCTAACCGTAAAAGGTGGAGTGATGCCCCTTTTTGGTTAACCCATTTGACTCTACCCTATATAAGTTTGAGAGGCTAACATGTTTTCGCAAACTCGTAGATGGCATTCTTACGGTCGCGGACGATCTCCTGAAGAATGATGGAAAGCATTTCATCGATATGATGGAGCAATTGGCGGAACGGCGTATGCAACGGGAAGAGGATACGCAATTTGCTGCCGCTTCGCCCGCCCATCATATGCATTCCGGTCACAATCATGGTCCACCTCTCGACGAAGAAGACTACGACGAAGATGATGAAGAGGATTACGACAGTCAGGAGGAAGAGGAATTTGAGGAGGATGATATGGTTTGCTTGAATATTCCGGAGATTGTAGGATTAAGCTAACCGAACCCAGGATGCTATGACGGAGGAACAACGGATGGAAGAAGGCCGGAGGATGTTTCAAATATTTGCGGCTCGGATGTTTGAACAACGGGTTCTAACCGCCTATCGAGAGAAAGTGGCTCGGGAACGGCAGCAAAAACTCATAGAGGAACTCGAAGAGGAGAACCGTCTGGACGTGGAGCGTGAAGCGAAGAAAGCTCGGGAGGCCCAGAAGAAGAAGGACAAGAAGAGGCTTCAGAAACAGGCTAGGGAAGAGGAAAAGGCACGCAAGGAAGCTGAGAAAGCCGCTGAAGAAGCTGCCGCCAAGGCCCTGGAAGAGAAGAAACTTGAGGAGCAGCGAAAGAAGAAGGAAGAGCAACGAAAGAAAAAGGAAGCTGAACGGAAAGCTCAAGAGGAAGAAAAGGCTCGGAAAGAGGCTGAACGTATAAAGGAACGGGAGCGACAAGCCGAAGCGGAGAGGAAACAGCGAGAACAGAAAGAGCGAGAGAAGAAGAAACGCGAAGAAGCCAAGAAAAAGGCTCGCGAGGAACGGGAGGCAAAGGAGAAAGAGAGTCGTGAGAAGAAAGCTAAGGAGGAACAAGAGCGTAAGGCTCGAGAAGAACAGGCTCGGAAAGAAAAGGAGGAGGCTGCCAAGGCTGACCGTGAAACCAAGGAGCGTGCAAAGCGGGATGAACAATCCGCCCAGCAGGCCCAGCAGACTACTCAAACAACCTCCCAAGCTGCCAAGAGAACCTCCCAATCTGGACCTGTTCCCATTCCACCAGGCCTACAACACCCGCAAGGACCCTCTGCTCTCCAGTCACCTCACCTCCCTTTTGCAACTCCCGTAGTACCAAAGGCACCGACTCCCGTTCGCCCTCGCCAAGCTTCTCACCAAGGTTCCCACACATCTTCACCCCGTTCGCAACCGGCAGGAGCAGACTTGTCCCAAACTTCCATATCCCCTGAAAACGTACCCTTCTCTCACTCTTCCGGCACATCAAGCTCTACTTCCCTTAAAGGACATGGTCAACAACCGATCCTCCACCACCCTCAACCCTCTGCTCCAATGTCACCTCTAGGAGCGTCTGGGAGAGGCCATCCGTCATTGGGTTTCAATGGTATGCCAGCGCCGAATGGAATACCTTCCAACCCACCTGGAATGCCTGGAATGCCGCGTCTTCCTATAGGTCATGACATGCCACTTGGTGCTCATGCTCAATCGGGCATTGGTGGACAATTCAGGAATTTTGTTGGGCCTAACAGCATCCCTATGCCACCGGGTATCAATGGAAACCGCCCAATGGCTGGAAGCCGAGGATTCCCTATGGAACCTAACCATGGCATGCCTCCCTATCACACACAACCACCAGTGCCTATGTCGGTATCCACACACCAAGGCCATATGCCTCGAGAGGGTGCACGATCCAAAACACACTCTCGACAGGAATCAGGGTCGTATGAAAGATCGCCTCTTGACCAGCAAGGACAGACACTTCCAATTGCGCGGCCAGCTCCCATCCAACGTCCTCCTAGCGCAGCCCCGGGTGGCCAATCCAAAGATGAACAGCAGAAGCCAACTAATGTCGAAGTTGATGATTTGAGTACGCAACTCGGAAGCAGTGCACTTCTAGATGATACGGATGTCCCACTCACCTCGAACCTTTCACAATCGCTCCCTACCGCTGCTCCTGGTGCACCAGGTATCCCGGGATCTGGACGCTTGGGCTTTGCTCCACCACCGTTGTTTACCGATCCTATTGCGAGTAAGATAAACCAGTCTACATAACATCACATGTGTCGAACTAACCAATGATTCTTTTAGTATCCAAGCATACGAATTTTCCTCTCGGAGCCAACCAAGGAGGTACGTGGGGCGCCCAAATGCCCTTTGTTCCCTCAGGATTCCCCGGTGCTTCATCGTGGGGATCCAATCCAGGTTAGTTTACACCCACTCTTCCAGACTTATTCTTACAGTCTCTGATTGCTTTTCCCTGTAGGAGCTGGTTGGTCGAATAACGCATTTGGGACAATCGGTGGGCCGCATCGGCTCCACACATCTCGTCCTGTATTAGTCCGTCTTATGGTAAGCCAAGCTTGCAAGCAATTGACAAGCGGCAGCCCGATGAAGGGCAATACCGGTTTCCACAATGTCAACCACGTCCTTCAGAAGGTGGAGCAATTGAGGTCACCCAACGAACATGCAGTTACTCTCAACGAGATGCTGGAGATTTGCGACACGGAGGGCAACCCCCAAAATGGCGGTGGTTCTTTCATCATCCAAAACGAAGGGAATCGAGGCACATTCGTCAAGTTCGAGCCTGATAATAACAGTGCACTATCTGGGGGGAGAGGCAGTATTGTGCCGGGTGATATTGGTAGTCCTGTTCCTGGCAGCAGCGTACCTGCATTCGGTGGCAACATCGGAGCGGGTCAAAGACAGTTCTCTCCGCAAACGAACATTTCTCCTCCGACGGGCTTTTGAGGTTATTGTTTCTTTTTTTTTTCAAGCATTAAGGCGTGCGTGCCTAACGTTACTGGCGAAAAAGGAGTGCTCTTTTCTTTCTATCGTTGTTTTTCAATGCTGTGATCAATTATTGATCTTGTTGAAGTACCGAAGCGTCATGGGTTTTTTATCTATTCTTATTCCATCCTCACACGAACCTCCTATTCCTACTATTTCGTTTCTTCCCGTTCGATCCCTTTGTCTTTGTATGTGTGTTCCCTTTTTTTCTTTCTCCTTTTTATCTCTACTTGTTTCTTTTGTGCATTATCAGCATTCAACCACGCCGCCATGAAAGGTTTTAAATCATAGGTTAGGCGATAACTATCAAGGCTCTTTTTCCGATCCCCCAAACTTACCTTTCACCTTTGTTTGCCGTCTTCCTGAAGCCTTCGTATTCTCATCCAACGTTGAAGCGTAAGTGTCGGGTTGCGCTACCTTATCCCCTGGGGTCTCTCTAGTCGGTTTGTTCCACTTCTGGACTATCCATTCGTGATATTCCTCCAGGAGACTTGTAGAAGCGAGGTCTCGGTCAAATTACTTTATAACCCATTTTGGAGTATTTTTGACCCCTATTTCGTTCGGTATTTTATCCATCTTAACGCTACCGCTAACCCTTTTAGAAATGAGAAGAAAACGGGTGAAAATATAGGCACATATAGCTTGAGGATAAGAGAGAAAAACCAACCCGCCATATAATAATCTTCAGGAACCCCTATCCTTGGAGCAGAGAAGAAGCCAGAGAATCGGGAACAAACATACAAAGTAACAATGAATTTTGAAGCTATGATGACGGAAAGAGGTATTATATCAACACGACAGGAACATACATCAGATCAGGCATATTCAGGAGAATGGAAGAGTGGTCGAGAGAATACAGTATTCACTTTGTTCTTGTTTCTTCTCTCTCGTCTTTATTATCGAGTCTCACTCATTCAACCTTATTCATCCTTCCTCCAATCCCCCACTACACTCACGGCCTAGCCTCCGTAACAACCCCCTCATACTCCCTCGACCTAATATACTCCAACGTCCTCTCAAAATGCCTCTTCGGATTCTCCAACGAGGAATTCGTATTCGGATCCGCGTTATTATTCCCATTCGAAGAGTTAGTCTGCAAGTTCGAGTGGATCAGTTCGATTAGCCCGTTTAGGTATTTGGTTGTTACGGTCTCGTTCTGCTGGTCGAAGTAGTAGACGTAGCGGTTTAGAATCTCGACGAAGAGTTCGACGGAGACAGCAGTGTCCATGCAGGCGTCTGCGACGCGGAGGGCGCGTTGGAGGCATTCGAGGACGCGTTTCCCGTCTCGGTAGAGCTGGTGGGTTTCATGTGTCAGTGGAATGGGAGTCTCTAAGGTGTGTGATAGCGAGTTGAGAACTTACGTCCTTGGAGTTTTCTTCTCTCTGTGGGTTTTCGACAAGCCACCAGAGATGACTTGCAAGGTATACCGCACGGCATTGATCCGGTTTCTTGAGCAGTTTACTTCCATGCAACGCTGCCTTTGTGATCAGGGTATCGTAATTCTCCCTACCAAATCCTCTCGTTCCGTGGAGAGCGCTGGCAAGGATACAAACGGCCTGGAACTGTGCTCTCGAGTCGCTAATTGAATCCTCGTAAATGGTGAAGGCTTGGGCGAAGAATTCATAACTGAATTCCTCGGAGCCAGTTTGGTCGGCGACTTGGCCGCATAGAACGAAGAGACGGAGGGAAAGTTCAGCACAGCCAGGGTTGACTTGTTGGTACAGGTTGTTGATTGACTGAAGCAAGAAACGATATAGGGAGGATAGTTGCGTTTGCCAGTTGTCGTCGTAGTGCTCGCGTGACTTGTATTTTCGGGCCAATCTCAAGCCAGCGGTAATAATTGCGGGAGTGGTGTACCTAATGCGGTCATTGCCATCCAAGTATGCTTTGCTCGTGCTTTGAAGGAGCTAGACGAGGTTAGCAAGTTTTCAAGTAGTCCATTGAATAGATTTACTCACTTTGAGTTGTGTGTCATTATCAGGCCCCTGAATGAGATGTACAATCCTTCCTAGCCAACCTTGCTCTTCAATAGTCTCATCTGTTTCGCCGCCACGCCGTGGCTGTTGAACCCCAGGGTATCCGACGGGCTGTTGCATCCCTTCTTTGATAAGCACTTTCAGAATTTGGAGAACGCCGTCCAGGTTTTCGGTAGTTGTAATTAGAGTACGATTTTTCATAATACTTCGGGCAATTTCCGCAGCAACTGGTCTCCGTATAGGATAGGACTGGGAAGAGAAAAGTGGAATATAATGAGGGAGTGATAGAGCGGTAAATATCGAATCGTAAGATCGGATAGGGGCTAGAAGGAGATTGAGGAGATTCGACTGTGCTGCGGGAGAATGTAAATCGGGGCTATCGGCATGTTCCGCAGTTCTCTTTGCAGCATAATCGAATATCTGATCAACATATTCTGTCGGTATAGTTAGCTTCCTGACGCTCAAGGTTGCACTTGCACGGATAATGGCTTGGCTATACCTAATTTCTGGGGATATGTATTTCTATATGGCAATTAGTCCACGCTCTCGACGGGCTTAAGGGTCAGGACGACTTACAGTGCCAGGTTCGTCAGTGAAACCAGAAGAGCCATGGTGTCCTGGATAGATAGTTTTCGCGTCTGAACCAAATTCACGACTTGCTCATAGAACACCTCATACAGCTTGATGTCACCAGGGATTTTGATCTGGGGAGCACTTGGCTCTCCATTAGCGGTAGAGGCTGCTTCTTCAACAGCAGTCGTTTCGCTTGCCGTATCTTTACCTGGCTCTCCCGAAACGTCGCCATTTTCTGTGGCCTTGGTTTTATCGGCATCTGCTTCTTCCGCGCCGTCCGCGTTACCTTCATCTAGGTTGGTATTTTCCAGCTTCTTAGAGACGGCCTCCTCTTCACCCTCTGGGGCTGTTTCTGACTCTCGCGCAGCATATGAGGAGAGCCTATCCATAAGCCCAATTACTATCTTCTTCATATCCACGTGCGGGTTTAGTCTCGCGATCGCGGACAGCATTATGTCCAGGGTATGGAGGTGGTATTCGTCGGGGAAGACCTTGGTGAGCACTGCAGTAGTTTAGTAAGCCATAGCCAAAGATATTGCAGTTTCCGAAGCGCTGCAGAAGACTTCGACTCTTACCTTCAAGTAGATATTCCTGCGCTAATACATCTCGACACTGAACAATCTGTTCCAAGAGGGGTTGCAGTATGACGGTCTTGTACGTCTCCAGATCGACTAACTGACTCAATCGAACCAAATTGCTTCCCACGAGGAGTTCTAGCTCCTTTCGTTCCTGTGTCCGCTGCTCCCTCTCCCGCGAATGACCCTGGTGCTGTAACCGGACCCAGAGCTTATTCATCTCCACGAAATTGGTGAGAATGAAATTGATCGAGTCTTGAATATTGCCCTGCGGACCATCCCCGGTTCCGGTCGGAAGGTAATCCCTCGCTTGCCCGGAAAGGTAGTATCTTAGGAAGAGCCCGCGGACGGGATGTTGCACCCCTCTACTCATTTCCATCATATCTTTCATTATCTCCTTGACGGGGGCGTCTTCGATCGCCATGTACACGGTGCCGACCGTGACCATGAGATAGAGACGGGGAATGATGTTGCCCGCATATTGTACCAATTCGTATAAATCTGCGAGGTGATTGACGGGGTGACTTTCGCGAAGGTAAACGGATAGGTGCCGGAGGGCATCGAAGACGGCCATATATAGCTCATAGTACTGCTTCGGCCCCAAGCTTGGAGTTCGAAGCTCCGAAACCAATGTCGAGCTATCATATTCGACAGAATTGTTCAGCTCTTGCGGCGAAAAGGTGATATCACTGGTGCCTAGATAGGTTAAACTCACCCGCATTTCAGCGCATCCATCAGCTTTCCCGGAGTTTCTAGACATCGTCGCATCATATACGATTGTTGCCGGACGACCCCCAAGGCCTCTTCCAGGAGGCGACCTTGGTCTTCGGAGCCTGAAGAGGGACTGGCCATGATGGCGGACCCAAACCTGGGTGGGTTTTCGAGGGGATCAGGTCAATGGCGTAAGCAAGCAATTCCAGATCGCCTGTGGTATATGATCGAACAATTCAAATTGTCGTTTATTTAATCGACAAATATTTAATATCCCGAAACCTTTCCCGTCGTTTCGTGGAGCTGATGTTTGTTTGCAATTGATGCTGTTTCTTTCAACGGTCGGAGAGACATCATCACGCTTCTTCTTTGGGACGCTATTCCGAGATGGTCGCTAGGTTTCCCCACACCATCCGAGTAAGCAGGCGGAGCTTTCCTTCTACTTCGGATTATTGCTACGAGTCGTTCAAAGGGAGATGTTATTTTACTGAAGTAAACAAATTCATTAATCTAGCTAATACGCATACATATCCCGTTAATCATGTGCTCCATCTATGCCATAAAATACATCCGATAATTGTTAGGTATCGAGTCCCGCCTTTCATCCAACTCCAATTCTTTTTTTCGACAATGCATAGCTATCCCAATAAACACCGAAATATATGCTTCCCTCCATTCTTACAGTCATGCACGATCGCTTAAACATGTTTTTAAATCCCATAGACACCTTCTAGTTTGTGGAGTATTCCCTATCGGGCGCATTCTGGGTTCCATTTGTGGGAGGAACGTATACATACGTTGTAGAAGGTGACGTGGAGCTCGATGGTGTGGAAATGGATGGTGTGTAGGTAGGTAGAATAGAGCTGGTTGGCGTGAAGCTGGGCGTGATTGGGGTTGGAGTGCTGTAAGGTGTAGACGAAGATGGGCTGCTCGACGTGATGGGTGTTTCCGTCGAGGACGGGGGAGCGCTTGAGGATGAATATGTGATTGTGGCCGAAACAGTCGGAGAATATGTCGGATATGTGGGTGGAGGAGCTGAAGCAACTGTTGTAGTGATTGTAGCTGTTGAGATGACTGAGCTCGTCGAAGTGATTTCCGTTGTAGTGGTAGTTGTGGTTTCGGGCTCATCCACAGTCACTGTTGCGACGACCGTCTCAGTCACGGTTGGTCCATCTGTGACAACATGGGTGATGATTTCCGTTGTGACCTCATATCCAGGACCGCCATCCACAGGAACAACGGAGTAGGGGACCTGTCTTTTCTGAATTTCTCTCTCGAACTTTCGGGGTTGAGATAATGGTCGGGCATTGAGGGTGACCGCGAGAGATGAGGCGACGAGGAAGATGGTCTTGAGTTTGAGCTGCATCGTAGGGTTGGGATGGAAGAGCCAGATGAGACTGTAGTCAATGTGGAAACATGCAATATCCCTTAAGAGAGAATGGGTAGTAGATGGATTCTTGTGATCGATAACTGTTGATTGAGACTCTTGGTTTTCTCAGAGAAACAATTGAGGTTGATGATAAGGAAAAGAATTAGATGACTTTTCCAAGAGGAAAATATTGCATGGGCAAAGTGCTAAGAGCACCGTGATCCATTCTAGCAATGAATCGTTATTCTGGAGGCTGGTTACTATGAGAATGTGACTCTGGTTGAGGTGGTTGGGAAAGGCATTTCTGCTTGGCCCAGCCACATTATTTTCCGTTTCAAAACATTTGATGGATGGCATTCCAAGCACTTTGAAGCAAAAGTAGGAGCCATTTCGGAAGTGGCTTCTCGACACTTAACGACGTCTTCATCGAAGGAAGCGAAAGTTGAGACGAGATGTGATGAGATGGTGTTGCTGAGATCGTCCTTCTTGATGTCGCTGCCGATCTGGTTGAAGCGCCGCGGGTAGATCATGTGATGGTTGATTGTCGGAATTAATGTCACGTGAACTGGTTATCTCCGATATCCCAACAGCAGCTTCGACACGATATCGACGTTGAGAGGCTTTGCGTTCGTTATTCTCCCAGGCCCAGACGCCACCACCGCGATTGGTGTTCCTCTTGCATATTTCTGAACTAACAAGATACATTTGTTTCCAACCCTGTACCCTGCAAGCTAACGCACCATGCCGAAAGCCCGTCATCCCCTTCACGACGACATCACACCCGTAGCTGCCAAAAATAAGGAGATCAACCTTCTTCACCAGCTCAGATACCGTGACCAGAAGGCCCAATTCCTCAATTCTATTGATGGCAAACGGAATTGGATTAAAGAAGTCGTCGCCCGCCATCTCGACTTGAAGTCCTCCCATACCTGTCATGTCGCAGGTATGGAGAACTGGGTTCATGGCAGCTTCGATGTCTCTATTCCAATTACAATTGAGAATTGGCAAAAACAGGGCGTTCTTCTTCGTCTACCCCTTCCGTATCGCGTTGGCGAGGCTTTTAGACCAGGGAATGGTGACGAGAAAATTCGATGTGAGGCTGGAACGTATGCATGGCTACAAGAGAATGCACCCGACGTACCCATTCCAAAGTTATATGGCTTTGCCATGTCTACTGGCGAGACCGTAGGAGCTCGATTCATTATTATATGCGGCTGTTTATGGACTGACTGTGAGGGCTTAGTTTACTCACGTAGAATACCTACCACCCCTTGCCAGTCATGTCCAGAGTTTACGGCGCAAGGTCTTATCGTGGCTCAACCTTTCAGCCCCTTCGGAATACGTTTAGAGCCTGATTAATGATGTAGACTCAATCGATGGCGGGAGCACTGGCTATATGCTAATCGAATACATCGAAGACATCGAGAGCAAGAAGCTTTCCAGCACGTGGTTCGAGAAGCACGAGAATGACAAGCTTCGCTGCAATTTCTTCCGTGGCCTCTCTCGAAAACTACTGACAATAACACAAACCCGCTTACCGCGGATTGGATCTTTTATTATTGACAATTATGGTTATTTACAATTGACCAACAGACCACTCACGCTTGAGATTGAGAAGTTGGAGAATCAAGAAATCCCAACGAATATGTCAAGGGATTACACCTATTCTACAGTCAACTCATACATCATGGATATTCTTCTGTCTCATGACAACCGGCTTCGATATGAACCAAATGCAGTCACCGATACCGGCGATTATCTCTATCAAGCATCTGCCTTGACAGCGATGCGATCCGTTCTCCCATCATTTTTTCAGTCTGATCTCTGTCGTGGGCCCTTCGTTTTCAATCTGACGGATCTTCACCCAAGAAATATCCTTGTTGATGATAACTGGAATATTACGTCGCTCATTGGGCTTGAGTGGGCGTGTAGTCACCCGATCGAGATGCTTCGAACTCCGACGTGGCTCACGGGCAAAGCAATTGACGAAATTACAGAGGATTCAGATGAGTACGATACAAGGCGAAAAGAGTTTATCGATATTTTAGCCGAGGAAGAGGAGCGAATGCATACTGACAACAGCCCTAAAGAATCACTATCAAATATTCTCAGGCAGACCTGGGAGACCGGAACATTCTGGTACACCCTCGCATTGACAGACCCGAAGAGCCTATTTACGGTGTTCTACAAAAAGATCCAACCCAGGTTTCTTAAAAATTGCCCTGAACAAGACGCCTTCCAGCAGGTTATGCCGTGGTATTGGGCACAGGATTTTGTGGCAGTTGCAGCCAACAAAGTATCGGATAGGAAGAAGTACGACCTTAGACTCCGAGAGGCATACAGGGCCGATTTGGAAGACTAAAACACGCGCAAACAACACCTGTTCACCATGGCCAGTACGCTGCTGCTCCACGGACGCCAGAGAAAACATGATACAAAGCGATTATTATTCGTTAGATATTAGATAGCTAGATCCTCTACACGCAGCAACCCACAACCCATGCCCGCACAAGCCCAACCAGAACACGGAAAATTCGGGTTCCAAGCCAGAGCCGTAACCTGTCCCGGCTCGTCAAATATCGTCATCGTCACAATCCCATTGATAACCTTATCATGATCCCCCATCAGATTCCTCACTAAGCTCACATGCTCCGCTATCGAGCCATCTACAAATCTGCTCGCTTCCGGTCGACCATCCTTTGCGGGGATCCACTCATGAACAAACCAATTTTGCTGGAAGTGTTTATCCTTAGAGTGCAGTAGGTTTCGAAGCGGGTTCGTGACGATTGCTGAGCCGTTTGTGCCGCCTCCTAGAAGTGAGGGGTGCCAGCGACTACTGTTTGCCAAGGCCGAGACGGAACTGAATAGTTTGCATGCGGACATGCTGGAGAAGAAGCGGCGGACTGGCACGATTCGGAAGACGTCGCTTTCGTCGGTGTAAAGGAATGATCGGAGGTGTGGGGAGTAGGTTAGTTGCGCTGACCCGATGCGCATCCGGGTTGAGTCGACAAGGTCTTTTTGGGGGTCCAGGATGGAGAACTGTCGCGTTTGGCCATCCATGGCTGTTGTTGTGAAGAGGTGTGGGTAGGTGGGGTAGGCTGAGGCGATATTTAGTATATATGTGACATGTATGGGGACGTATACGTATGGTTTTGGGATGGCTTGTGGGTCGTCTTTTGGGGGGATTGCAAGATTCCAAACTGCAACGAAACCATTGGCGCAGCCGACGGCGATGTCGTTTGGAGAAAGCCATGTTACGCAGGTACAGACAGTGGAAGGTGGCCGGGCGGCAAAGAAAGAAGTTTGGTAATTCACTGTACCCACGCGGTTAGCTAAGAACGTAGACTTCAAGAAGGCAGACTTACAATATTCCACTCCCTCATGATTCTTCTTCAGTTGAACGTCTAAAACCCTCACAAAGCCGTCCCCCCAGATTCCGGCTAGCAACCCGAGATTTATAGTGTCACTGGTCTCCCCCTTCCTCTCCACGCGGCCCATCGGACACCAGCAAAACCGCCTCGAATCACCCCACTCAGTACATATTACTGCTCGTAAACTTGGTGCACTCTCCATGTTCAACCCTTTAATGATTTCATCATTCTCCTCAGCTTCGAATGTCCAGACCTGTATGCTGGCCGGTGTGGGTTCTGAGGGGGTAAAAGCTGGTGCCTTTTCCAGTTCTTCTCCAGAGTCCTCATCGGGCAGTGGTTGCTCTTTCGCAGCAGATATTGCCAGATATTGGGTATTACCCTCCTGGTTCGGCGCCCAGTCCACACAGTTTACCTTCTCTCCAACGTTGATTATCCACCCCTCTCGAAATTTCTGCGGCTGGCTTTCTGCCTCGGTGGCGGGTAATGAATCCGTAGATACGTTGTCCTGCGTCTGCGTCACTTCGTCTCCCATTTCTTCTATCCCATCCTTCCCGGACTTTCTTGGCGATGTAGTCTTCTTCGGTTCCACATGGCCCCAAGCATCACCAAAGTTGATGGATGCTCCATATTCCAGTTCATAGGGCTTCTGCTTCCCAAAGGGGCCCATGAAGATGGTATGCTTCATTTGCCTTGGCTTGGGGAAGTATATGCGGGCTTCCTCAGCCCCGAGCCTTTCTAACTTCTGCCTCTTTCGAAACCGACCTCCAACACTCTCCTCGTAATACCAATCCCACCCTTTAGTAGACTCGTTCACAAGATCCTGCTCCTCAACCCCGAATGTTCTTCCAACACCGTAGGCGGGCATCGCGTATTCCTTGCTTAATGTTTTGCGACTCGGGAAAGTCACATCTGTACCCTTCGACCAGCGATCTCTGACGTACATGATAGACAGTCTGTCGCTTTTATGGACCCCAAAGTTGAGTTTCTGGAATAATCCCTTGCTAACGTGGTCGACCGGATTCCATAGCCCCCTGTAATGAGGCCCTTTTTGGCCTGGGATCCTGGGCCCATCTCCCCTAGCTCCCCGCCGCGGTATTCCCATCTTCTTTCGTCTCTTACTTGGGGATCCAGCTGATAAATCAGACCCAAGTTCCTCCCGGCTTAAGCATATGGATTCGTCCGAAAATGCCTCGCTTTCTCCAAGTCCCTCGCCCTCTTCAACCCCATAGTCTTCTTCATCGAGTGGAATATCCATCCCCCCATCATCGTCTTCTTGTAGGACGAATTCGTCATCGGAAACGTCATCTCGAATATTTATCCGTCCTCTTTGGGAGCCTGATGGTGTTCCTTCTTCGGAAGAGCCTCCGCTCAGCCCAGCCGCCTCAAAGGCATCTTCCGTATACCTTCTCTTCGCTGCCGCTCTTCGGCCCGACCTGCGCACTGATGGGGATTCCATGGCGGATGTTGGGAAAAGAAGCTCCGACTAGGTGAGCAATATCGTCGATATTGCCAACGGGATGATTTTGCAATTTCGAACCCGAGAAAATAAATTATCAAATAGTCCAGCTATTTCAGCATGTTGAGGGGATAGGGGACGAAAGCTAGGCTGGTGGGTGAAGCCATAATATCCAGTCAATGCTCATTTCCAGATAGTCGAGACGGGCGTCTAAATGGCAATTCCTATGCGAATCGCCCGAATAATGAAGAATGCATGGTGTTCAAGACTGTTTGTTGCTGTAGAGGTTGGATTTTTTGTGTCGAGGTTTTGGAGCTCTGGAGCTTCGAAGCTTTTATTTGTACCCCACACTCGTCATGGATGGGAGAACCGTCATTCCTACAACAATCGTTTAAATCCACTCTCCATTCATAAATCACCACCTCAATTTTTCCTAGAATAGCTACTGGAAGTGCCCTAATATGTCGAGCGACCCTTCTTCCAGCGCACTTCCCGGTGTATTACATCATTATGTATGCAAACCCCGAGACCAGCTATCTACGACTTGACTAACAGACCGGAGATACTCGCAGTCGGCAAGACTAACAGCATTTGAATATGGCTCCAGAGACACCACCCATCAAAAGCGCCACACCCTTCTTTTTATCGGGGGTCTCTCAGATGGCTTCGGTACCGTCCCCTTTGTCAATGACATCGCCGCATCCCTCGAAGATACAGAATGGTCTGTATTCTTCATCCTCCTATCGTCGTCATATTCTGGATGGGGCGTAAGCAGCCTGGGCAAAGACGTGGAGGAAATTGCAGAGTGTGTGGAATACATCAGGCAATACAAGGCAGGCCAAGCTGCACAATCGGCTGAGGCTGGTAAGGTTGTCCTGATGGGACATTCCACAGGAAGTCAAGACGTGCTTCACTACCTTTATGCCCCGAATCCGCTACCGCATGACCCCTCCTTTGATGCCGGCCTGGAGCACGTCGCTCGTCCGCCTATCGATGGAGCTATTCTACAGTCCCCAGTATCGGATAGGGAAGCGTTACTTCACACACTCAAAACCGGGGTACCTGGGATCTCCCCAGAGGAATTAACCAAACTTTATAACGAAGCAATTGAATTTGCCAAAAAACCAACCTACACGGAGGACAAGCAAGATGTGACGATGCCCATCTCCATGACTGCGAAACTAGGATTTCCGGGCGATACTGTATTGACTTGTCGGAGGTTCTTGAGCTTAACTAGTCCCGATAGCCCTCGACACCCCGAAGAGGATGATGTCTTTAGCTCTGACTTGGATGATCAACGTCTACAACAAACGTTCGGTATGATCGCGTCGAGGGGTTTGTTGAAGCAAACGCTTCTTGCATTACCCGGGGGGTCGGACCAATATGTACCCCCATGGGTTAATAAGTCGGAGTTGCTCAAGAGGTGGGAGAATGCGACCAATGCTGGAGCTGGAGGGAAGAAGATATGGGATGACGAACGGAGTGGGCCCATTCCTGGGGCGACTCATTCCCCGAGCGGCGATGAGCAGACGGAGCCAAGGCGCGAGTTGGTCTCCAGGGTGAAAGGCTACCTACGCCAGCTTGAAGGTTCGTCATGAAATATGGTGTAGTGAACTAGAGACATTGAGAGATTCTGGGCTAGGAAGTGTCGATGAACAGTGCATACGTATGCGCTAGGCCGTCATGCAAAGAAGCTTTGAATTGGATTTTAATATCGTTGCGAGATCCATCCTGCAACAAATGTAGGCCATGCTTGCTGGAAGAGAAAGCCTGCTTTATCCATCTCACTAGGGGTATTAGCCATGCAAAAGAAGATAAAAAACCAAAGTATATATTAGAAAGAAACCCCATGCCAAGATGTAGATACATCTAACCATTTATTAACCGATTCGCCATGAGGACATAAAAGATAATGTTGTTTTGGTACAGCCCCCGAAAGGATATTCAGACCTTCAACCAGAGCGAGAAGACACCCTTCAGGTACTCCACAATCTCCTCCCCACCGAGCTTGCTTTCACCGTACAAGCGATCGACGAAGGTGATTGGGCATTCCTCCACCTTCATTCCCATTGCCTTCGCTCGAACCATCATCTCCATCTGGAATGTGTAGCCTTTGCTTTCCGTGCTCTTGATCACTTTCTCCAACACATTCTTCTTATACAGACGGAAACTGCCAGTCACGTCGCTCACACCTGGCATCAACATCACATCCGCAATTAGATTTGCGCCTCGAGAAGTCAATTTGCGAATCGCATCCCAGCCGTAGACGCCGCCCTGAATGTCCCCACGGCTCGAGTATCTCGTTCCTGAAACAATATCGGCATTCGTCTCATCCTGGATCCGGATCATCTCCGGGATGAATTTCGGGTGGTGGCTGAAGTCTGCGTCCATGATGATAACGAAGTTGCCCGTCGCGAATTGCAGGCCATGGACGTACGCGGTTCCAAGACCAAGTTTTCCGGCGCGCGGCTTCAGGACAACGTGTTGTGGACCCCAAAGTTTCTGTAACTGTTTGGCGATTTCAAGGGTACCGTCGGGGGATCCATCGTCGACAATGATGACTTCCCAATCGAGGTTACTGATTCGTAAAAAGGTCTGTTAGATCTGAAGCTCGCGCAAATGGGCCGTGGTAGCGGGAATACTAACTTCTTGCGAAATGTTTCCTCGATCAGATAACAAATAATAGGGAGGTTCCTCCTCTCATTGTAAGTCGGGAGGATAACGCTGTACTTGTTCTTCGATGTAGTTTGTTTCCCCATATTGGCTCCAATTGTGTCTGCAAGTGTTGGAGTTGTTGTCCTTGTCAATGAATCCCCCTGATATCCATCTTTCTTACATGAAGCCAGATCCATGGTGGATATCGTGGCCCGTGCATGATATTTATCTGACCGCCCGGCAGAATATAGAGCTCGCTCTCTCGAGGACCTCATTGAGAACCTCAACATCAACAAACGAGACACAGAGAGCGAGAGCTAAAAACAAAGATCAAGAGAGGAGACAGTTGTCCATCCGTTACGCAGATGGTGCATTCTCTACTCCGTTGCCCTGTGAATATGTTTGGATGAGAATCGTGACATTTATTGCTTGAATCACTCGTCATGGCGTCTCCACAGTCGGCGCATCGTCGGAATCCGTCAACCAAAGGTACTGCCTCTTGATCTAGACAAATAGCCACTGGTTAAGTCCAGGAACTGCGCAAATAAAACTGCAGGCTCTGCTATTTACATCTTATATCCATCTACATTAGCTTCCGAGAAAACTAACTGGTATGCTATAGCTAATCGGCCTCGTCGAATGACAAAGGGACCCTTGGATGGGATAGACGAGTATGCACGCCTTACCTTGATGCCTTGACGCATTCAATTTTTATATCAGGGGCGATGGCAGTGCTTATTATTTTAGTCCACCAGTAACCTCATCGGCGGCATCTTCTCCAAGTAGATCACAGACCCATTCCCCTTCTGGCTCAACCCCCACACATAGGCGAGGGTTTCCCACGATAGACAACATCGTCACGCCTCTAAATAAGGACTTCTCTTTCCTCCTACGCCAAGAGATATACCACCCTCTCTCTCAGTTAAATATACCGCCTGCTTTCCGCTCCGAGTACCCTACCCCTTCTCCAGATGAAACATTAGCTGCTATTCTAAACAAGCTCGATGATCTTCTCAAGGAAGGGCGATTTCTTCAAGCTGCTCATTTTTCAGGGGCAATATTGACATCACCTATACTATCACCTACCGATCACCAGTCAATATTCTACCTCCTTCACACCCGTCTTGCATGTCTAGAATTGACTGGAAATGTCCTACTTGCCGGCCAGGAAGCGAAGGCGTTAGAGGACTTGAATTCCTCCTTTTATTTTCTGGACGCGGACCTTGAGGTTGTTGATAGTGCCGAGGCGCAAAGTCGGCAGAGCCTACCACGACATATTGTTCCTTGGCCACTTCGTGTTCTAGCTATCTGGCTACAGAGTATTGGATTTGGTGATGCTCGAAGAGGCATCTCTGGTTTATATGAGCTAGGACTGGAGGCAAGACGAAATATTCTCCGTCCAGGGGTGAGCCCAGAGGATAAGAAACTTTGGAAGGAGAGATTGGTGGATCTCGGTATCAGGGTTGTTAATGCCTTGGTTGATATTGACGACATGGATGCGGCGAGACGGTCATTGGCGAACCTACATGGCTCGGATAATGGAGACGATGTTTGGAAATCAAGGATGGCTCTCTTGCACTTGCGAATTGGGGATGTTAATGCTGCAAGAGAGGTCTTAGGTGAATGTAACGACATAGCCAATGGGACTCTAAACCCTCTGTTGAGCATGGCAGAGGGACGCTACGTTGATGCGGTCGATGAATGGAGATCTTGCCTCCAAAAGCACCAGGGCAAGGAAGGCGAAGCTTTGATCACCCAGAATTTGGCTGTCTGTTTGCTATATACGGGAGAACTAAACGAGGTGAGCATCTAGAGAACCGGCAAGGTCTGATTGTCTAGTATGTCTTGTACTAACGCATGAAATATTTATATAGGCCCGCGAGCTTCTCGAATCCCTTGTAGCCACCTACCATTCTTTCTCCAGTCTCACCTTTAATCTCTCGACAATTTACGAACTTTGCTCGGATAAATCGAGGACTCTGAAACTAGGATTAGCAGAGAAACTTGCAAAGCAGCCGCGTTCTGGGGAGAGAAACTGGGAGAAACCTAATGCTGATTTCAAGCTTTAACAGAAGTAGATGCGACCCGCTACTAGCATTGGAATCATGGAAAGCTCCCAAGATAATGAGATAGACAACAACGCTCGATGATAACGCCATATCCATCCCTGACCTAAGACAAACGCCATAATGTATTGATCGTAACCCCTACCCACAGCCTGGAAAGGGGACCCTAATGTCACGTTGTCCCCTTCTCCTCTTTCTTAGGGTCGATCTTCGCCCTGGGTTTCTTAATAACGATCCTATCCCCTTCCCTCTTCCAACCCAGTCCCTCCTTTTCTGCCAACGATTCCCAGGTCCAACTATCATCCCCACCAGCACACCCCTCAACAATCCACTTCACATCAACACTCAAATACGTTCTCGCAACAGACTTTAACGCCCTCCTCCTCACCCCATCCGCCGCCCAATCCATCACAGCCCTCGTATACCCATCCACTTCCTTCCGCAACCGCCAAAACATAACCCATTGATCATGTACCAACGCCGAAAGAATCTGATCCACAAAATCACTTTTAAACCCGTGCGTAGCTCTAAATCGGGCCCGTAGCTCAAACGCAGTCACCAGATTAGCCTGGCGGCATGCGTAGTCTAATATCAGATATGTAGTAAACTCCTTGAGGTCGGATGGAGTGAGCGGATCGGTGGGCGAATGGAGCTTGAGAAGGAGGTGGAGAAGTGATGGGAAGTATGACGGTGGGTGTTGAGCTAGTAGGGAGAGGCGGATTGAGAATATGTGGACGCGCTGGGAGAATGGGACGGGGGTTTCGGAACTTGTTGCGAGGATGGCTTCGCGGAGTTTGCGGAGGGCGAGGAGGAGGGTTGATAGCTCCGTTGTTGGAGAGGGGGAGGATGGAGAGGGGGAGCTTCCGGGTTTTAGTTTCGGGGAGTTGGTAGGGGTTTCGTTTGGGGTTGCTGCGGTGGAATGGGTTGGTGGTTTAGAAGTAGGTTGAGCGGGTGATGGGGCCGGCCTTAGGGGAAGGGAAGCTGGTGGATTTCTGGCGGGGTCGCTGGAGGAGCTTATGGGGAGGGAAGAGAATGCGGCGTCGAGGTCTTTTGAGTGGACAGCGCAGAATTGCATATATCGTGCGACTATTTTACTATAATATGATTCTTGGGCTTTCGTTTCAAGGAGTCTACATGTACATAGGTAAGTACAAGCATTGGCAGTGCCTTGTGAGGTATTGAACCCACCTAGTATCACCTTTCGATGTGAACCCGACGCTGTCAAGAGGGTCAGAGACAGGCTTCAGCCGGCCCCAGCCAGTGGAGGTTTTTCTGGCATGTAAAGGGCGAGCCATTATCGGCTTTATCTCCTGCGTCTACTCTGTTCCGTGTCGCTGTTTATTTTGTCTTCAATGATGCAGCGGCGATAAGAATGATAGCCCTCATGTTTGCAACGTTTGACTCTCAACAGTTTCGCCGAGGTCCCGCAAAACACGTGATCCTATACTATGAAATTTGTTGAGCAAAGTCTCTTTCGTTCCACATATAATTAATACCTCCTAGAGGGATGGGTTTGAGGTATCCTCAGGTCCTGCATCTGCAGTATCTGTGCCACCATCATGTCTTCCTTAAAGCGCAGAAATCCCGGCAATAATGACGCGCAGCTATCTCCGAAAAGCGTTCCCGAACCAAGCAACACGGAGACAGTGATAAAGCTTCTCCATTGGGACGAACTTCCTCATTGGTTACGCGATAATCAGCATATACATACGGGCTATCGTCCTGCATCATCCTCTTTCCTAAAGTCCTTCCAATCATGGACATATCTCCACAATGAGACGGTGAACATATACACCCATCTTCTCCCATGTCTCATCACGATTCCCGCGGCGTTCTACCTCCATTCAATCCTCGCGCCGCGCTACCAAACCGCAACCCATGAGGATATCATCGCGCTGAGCTGCTTCTTCGCCGGTGCAGCTTTCTGTCTCGGGATGAGCGCGACGTACCACACCATCTCAAACCATTCTCCCTTCGTCGCTAGGATAGGAAACGCGTTTGATTATGTCGGGATCGTGGGCTTGATCACCGGAAGCTTCATTCCGAGTATATATTATGGCTTCTATTGCGCTCCCCAACTTCAGACGCTCTACTGGACAATGATCTCGGTGATTGGACTCGGATGCTCAGCGGTCTCGGTAATTCCATGGTTTCGAAAGCCGGAATGGCGACCATTCCGTGCTGGCATGTTCGTGTCGATGGGGATGTCAGCTATTTTCCCAGTTTGTCACGGGTTGATGATGTACGGATTTGCACAAATGAGGATGCAGATCGGTCTTGACTGGATGCTTCTCCAAGGGTTCCTGTATATATTAGGAGCGGGTATATATGCTGCACGGGTTCCCGAACGGATATGGCCTGGGAAGTTTGATATCCTGGGGAGCTCACATCAGATATTCCACACTCTCGTTGTGTTTGCCGCGATCGCTCATTTAACCGGTCTGTTAAGCGCATTTGATTACCGGCATAGTTTTAACGGTGGCATTTGCTCAGACTGAGCTGCCATCAATACAAACCCCTAGATAGCATAGATCTCCCTTCGGGAGCTTTCCATAGATAGCAATATTCCCATCAACTTCAGGCGCGGCTAAAGTACTGCTATCCTACCTTTAAATAATCGACCGGCTCGTTCCTGAATTATTTCAAACGATTGCCTACATACCAGTCGCATTGAGACGCGAAAAGCGTTGAGCTTCGAGGTCCCTTTCGGCTAGGTTCGGTGCCGTGTGCTTAGCCTCGGTTCCCCCGGACCCGAATCCTCGGCTTCCCAGGCTCATTGGGTTCCGGTGGAGAACGACAATCGAATATCATTTTCCCCATATTATCTATTTCACTCCTCACTCCTTCGTGACCTGTACCTTTTTTTCTAGATTCAAGATAGTCGGATATTTCTCTCGCCCGTACCGCTTAGAGGTCGCTTCGTGAACGTATATACATATAAAAATGGCCCCTCAGGACAGATTATCGCAGGTTTCCTCGCATCTCAATTACCCCGGCGGTCTCCTCGCTGGTCAGGTCGCTATTATCACCGGTTCAGGCCAAGGAATTGGAGCAGAGGCGGCACGACTCTTTGCCAATGAGGGCGCCAAAGTTGTAGTTACAGACATCGATGCCCGTCAGTCTTACCGGTTTCATCAATTCCTTCCCTTACATATAGGGGTGAACTCAACATAAGAAGTAAAGTAGAACAAGGACTAACTTGGAATTGACATCTATTACCTTTCGGATCTACAGAGAAGGCAGATGCAGTTGCGAAATCAATCAACGACGCTGGTCCTGGCCGAGCGATCTCCGTACCTGGAGACGTTCTAGATGAAAAGTATCCCGAGACTGTGGTTAAGAAGGCCGCAGAGTTCGGGAATGGGAAAATTCATATTATCGTGAACAACGCCGGATTTACCTGGGACGGCGTTATCCATAAGGTCCGAGTTTCCTCTTCCGCTCGCATGAACCGGTTCAACTGATTGATTCCCGTTCTCCATGTATAGATGACAGACAAGCAATGGGATACTATGCTTGCAGTTCACAACACCGCGCCGTTTAAGCTCGTGAGGGCCGCAGCTCCTTATTTCCGAGTGAAAGACGGAGAGTCGAGAGTAGTTATCAATATTAGCAGCACAAGCGGACTTCATGGGAACCCGTGAGTTAAATCTTCCTGGAATTTCCGCCTTGCTTATTCCTATAACTAACAATTATATAGTGGCCAAGCAAACTACGCTGTTGGTAAGGCCGGTGTCGTTGGTCTGACGGTATGTCCCTCTACACGCCCCCTTCCAACCCCAATTCTCTTCTAACGTTTCAACTAGAAAACCATCGCAAAAGAATGGGGCCCAGCATTCGGCGTTCGATCCAACACAATCGCATTCGGTTTTATCCAGACTCGCCTCACTGCCGCAAAGGAAGATGGAGCTTTCATCACTACCCCTGACGGATCAAAGGTTGCCCTCGGTATCCCCAAGGGACAGCTAGCGACCAAAGTTGGCGAGACGAAGGAGCAGTATACCGATATCCCTCTCCGGCGGCCGGCGACCCCAACGGAGGCAGCGCGTTCCATTCTAGGTGTTGCTTCGGATCTCTTTAGCTATGTTTCTGGTCAGACTATCAGTGTCACTGGTGGGAGGAACATGTAGAGTGTTGATCGGTTTGCCTGTTTTGGTAGTTCTTGTGTTATTTATTGAATAGTCGCCCAGCACATAGCAAATTCATCGTATCTATTACCTTGTAGTCCGCAGAACCCGTAAGAAGCTTCCTAATATGCTCCGAAGAGGGTGTTCATGATTCGGGGGATGCTAGTTTTGCAAAAACCAGTTCAATGAAGGGGGTGTTTACGTGTACCTACCAAAACCAAAGATGAAGGTCACATACCCAACAACCTCAGAAGAAAGTACTCCTTCTCCATCCACTGTCCTGTAGGTGACCTTTATTAAAAGTAAAGAAAAAGAAAAAGAAAAGTAAAAAAAAAAAAAGATACCATCCTAATTCCTATCCTCGCGGAACAAAAAGTTCACACTGAAGGGCGAGGGCCCCGTGGGCCTCACCGTTCAGTGCTATGAAAATCCGAAGATTTTACGCCGACGCCAGGGATCGAACTCGCGCTCGATCGCGACCTGGCTCAGAGAGGTCTAGTGGGAGGTTTGCCAACTAGGCCACCAGACCTCTCTGTGTTGAATATTCTTAGGTTCTGTTCGTTATATGTCCGCTTTTCTTCATCCTTTGAGCTGTAGGATAAATCCTTCCCCTACTATGTTTACTCATGTTTGTCTGTGCTTTTTCCCTGGCCGGCTTCTCAAGCCATGCATCTCTAACATCCTTTCGATGGATATACACATAAGTCTTCAACCACATTCCAACGAAAAAAAGTTATCTCCATCCCATTTATAATTGATGAACCTCGGAGGCACGCAAGAGGTAGTTACTCTGGTATTAACTACAACCAGAGCCAACATAATAATAAGAACAGGACGGAAAAGTTGGGTATCCAATACATATATTTTATCCACCTGTTGGTGGCCATAAGATTGGGTTCCAGTTCCGCAGCTATACAGCCCGACAGTAAATCAGAATGGTAGGAGAAATAGCCAATATGAGGCTATAGAGAATGGACGGAATGGTTTTCATCCTCTGAGGAAGGAGGGATCCTGGAGTAGTATTCGCTGATAGAACAGCCTTGAGAGCCTTTTCATGTAGAGGGAAAGCGCTGACTTTCAGCCCTTCATCCATCCCACTTCCCATGGCAGTTTCCTTCCTATATTAGTTGTTGTCTGGGTCACGAGAATCTGGGCAGAATAGGGGAAGAATATGGGTCAAAACATTTGGAGGAAGGTGTTGTTTGGAAACGACGGAAATATAGTTTATCCGTATACCTCCGATTTTGTTTATGGCTTAGCGTCATCCCGTTATGGTCTAGCTGGTGAAATTGCCCACCTGGCGTCGTCCTTTCTGGCTTAGCGCCCCATCTTCGTATCAACATCACCACCCTTCCGCGTCGAGTCAGGGGGTTTCCCCACAATGTCCTCTCTTCGAGATCGTTTAACGCGCCATTAATGGGACGCGGGACGGGATTGGTAATCAAAGATGACAAACATTCAGATTTCAATATCAAAACCAGCTCATGGATGTGGGAAACGGCCGAGATAGCTGCTGAGATCAATTCAAATAGGAATTGATATTCTGCCGCTGACAAATACGACATAGCATTGTTAGGAGATATAACAATGAAGATACGGATATAAATAAGTACGAGGTACTTATCGTTTCGTGCTACGGAATTCTAAATCAGAATATCAGTCTCAGGGTCCAGTTCGGTGGCTTTACTCCATCAGTCCCATAAAGAACGACGATTCAGAAGTGGTTCCTAAGCAATCAGTGGTCAGTCCAACAAGATCGATTCCAGAAAAGCCACAATGAAGGTCCTCTGGCTATTCGCCCACCCGGAACAGCGGTCGTTGAGCGCCTCCCTGCGAGATGAGGGGCTGCGCGCCCTAGCAGAGGACGGGCACGAGCACCAACTGTCTGATCTCTATGCCATGGGCTGGAACCCGATCGTGGACCGCAGCGATTTCCGGAACCACGGTGACAAGGAACGCCTATTGGTCGCCTCAGCATCCCAGGATGCCTACGAAGGCGGGACGCTCAGCGAAGATATCCGCATCGAGCAGGAGAAACTGAGGTGGGCTGACACAGTGATTGTGCAGTTCCCATTTTGGTGGTTCGGAATGTCTGCGATCCTCAAGGGCTACTTCGACCGGGTCTTCGTGAAGGGTTTCGCGTACGGTGTCAAGGATCCGCAAACAGGAAAAACGTTGCGCTACGGCAACGGCGGTTTGGAAGGCAAACGTGCCATGGTGATCGTGAATGTCGGGGTGCCGGAGATCCAGCTGGGTCCCCGCAGTGTTGATGGCGCTATGAGCGATGCACTATACAACATAGAGCACGGCATTCTGTTCTATACTGGGATGACCGTTGTCCCACCGTTCATTGTCGCTTCCGCCGACCGAGTAGACGAAAATGAATACTCCAGGCTCGCAACAGCCCTGCGCGACCGCGTACGTACGCTTCCCACCACCGAGCCTACCCCGTTCCGGACGCAGAACGGCGGTGATTACGATGAGAACCGCATACTGCGCCCGGAGATCGCACCGGGCCGCACCGATATTGGCATTCACTATCGCCCGGCGAGCGCTGCTCCCGCTTGCACAGACTAGGTACTGAAATTGTATTAATCTGGCTTTTATCGAACAGTCCTCTCAACGCTAGAATAGATTTATTAGATGAAATAGTTGGTCAGAACATATCTTGGAAGATGACCACAAGTTACTGTCCCATTGGAACTGTGTAAGGATCTTGGATCCTAAAAGTACACAATTGTGGTGTGCAGCGCAAGATAGGTAATAATAAACGAATAGTACCATAGTCTACGTCTGATGTGAACGTATGATCAATTGAACTGGGTGTTGTCGAGGAGTTGATGCTGAGAACTCAAAGAGCCAAAAAACTCATTGGGGTAGATCACATGATTTAACGGAACCCTAATTCGCCAAGACTTGGCAAAATGTTTATTTTACAAGATGCGGAGTGGAGAAATAACTGCAGACAGAATCAGATCAACAACCCAGGATCAACAACCCAGGTGTGATTCATAGCCGTTCTTCAATCCCGAGCCAATACAACAATCGATGTACTGGTGGCTGCGACATAAGAATAGATCTGCTCAACGCGCAAGCCCGCACGCTTCGCCAGTGAATGCCACTGTTGCTCCGTTCGTTCCCTTCCGCCAAATGCCATCATGTAAATGTCTGCCATCGTCGATTGCCAGCTAGCACCAATATCGGAGATAACAGCGTCGTCAATCAAGATGCGAGAGTCGGGATCCATGGCATCGGCCACATTCCGGAGGATTTCTGCGGCTTTGTCATCGGGCCAATCGTGCATGATTCTGCGGAGGTAGTAGAATTTGGCACCTAGCTCCGGAAGGGATGTGTCAGTTCTGGGATTTCAAATTTGCGATAGCGGGTACTTTACGGGGTTACCAACCGGTGATGGGCTGCTTCTGGAAAAAGTCATAAGCTTCGGCTTTGACACCCTCGATTTGGGGAAGCTTATCCACAGCCTCGGGCAAGTCCTGAAGAACAAGACGCCCTAGAAGATTCGGGTACTTCTTTCCAAGCTGAACACATTGATGACCGTGCCCGCCGCCAACGTCTACAAAGAAAGGCTTCTCCGTAGGCTGGGGGGGGCTGGATGGAATCTTCTGTGCTTCATTATCAAGGAGAGTGAATCCTTCTGTCCATTCCAATCCTTCCAGTGTTGCCATGACTTTTTGCATGGATTCAAAGTGCTTCGGGTGTTCGAGAAGCCACCCAAATATAGTGAGCTCTGTGTTGAAAGCTTTGTGAAAAGGCGTGTTCGTGTTGCTTGTGATATCCTGGTACTTGTTCTCGGCGAGGAAGTCGGGCGTTGCGTTTATAACCGGACCGTGCGTGTCGAAGCTTTTATATTGGGTTCCCCGGGTAAGCAAGACTGTTCCGTCAGTATCGCAGGTTGTTTACTCACCCGTGATAAATCAATGCCTCGCCCTTTGGGTCAGCCAGAACATAAGTGGTCGAACTCGGTGCGTATTCATTGACTCCCGTTTCTTTAATCGCGTTCACCGAGGCTAGATAGCGGAGGATTCTTTCTACGGAACACGCTTGGATTAGCTGGGGGGTGTGATGGGTAGATCTTTACAGAAAGAGGCCTCACCTAGCAGTTGATCAGATGCTCCCGTCGATTCCGCCAACTGGGCTACAGTCACAGGTGTATCACTCTGCGTAAGCGCGCAGAAGAGCCCCAGATCCGCCCCGACTCGAATCATTGGAACTACCAGGCTCTGCAGTCGTCAGCGTCGAATAACGAGAACAGGGCCCATGGTTAAATACCGAATTCGCAAGCTCCATAATGATTTCCTTCGGGCTTTGCATACTAAGTTGCACCTGCTTGAGGGCCTTCACGATGCTACTCCGTGCACCTTCATCGGCATTTTTGGCCAGGGTTTGGATCTGAGCAACGATTGACTCCATTTTATATCGAGAGTAGGAATGAATAGAGGCTTAGAGATAGAAGATTGTAATGAACTGAGTAACTGGACATTCCAAAAATCTATCCTTCTATGTCTCCTTTTATATTAGATAGGTGACCACCCTTGCCGCGGAGTTTCCGCGGAATTCCCGCGGATACGGCGATCTCTAATTGGTCAAATTCCAGAAGGCAACTTTATTTCCAAAAATTATGGAGCCTGCGAGAAAGGCCCGAAAATAGATCTCTGGCAGACAACATGCATCGCATTGAAAAGGGGCGTGTTAGGTCACCGCGTCCGGTGTCTTGTCACTTGTGCCGGTCGAGGAAGCTAAAATGTAGCCGACAGTTCCCCTGCTCGAATTGCACCAGCCGGGGTGTTGCTTGCCAGCTCTATCCCACACCTCAAACAACCGAGAACAACCAACATCAAGATGATACGTCGTCGAGCAATTCCAACGCAGAGGTCCTAGCACGCTTGCGGAGGCTGGAGGACATTGTGATCGGTAGTCGGCCAGATGGTGCTCCGTCAGAGCAGGCAGCAACTCAAACCTCATCGCTGCCCCAGCTTCCGCCCCAGGGCGAAGAGCACTCATATATTTCTCGTCAAGATCAGTCTTCTGCGGCGGCCGTAGATTGGCTGGAAGGAGAGGCGACATGCCCACCTTCGACGGTATGCTTATGTTGATCAGATGAAACTGCTATAAACGTGCATTTATTCATCATCCGCTGACCTACTTATATAGAACCTGTTGGCGTACGAGATTGAGATCAAGACTTGCCCTATCCGCGAAGCTGCTGCTTCTGCTGCCGGCTTCTATCAAAATGCTTCGGCAAAAAAATGCGTGTGGCTTCCACTTTACGAAGAATCAAAAATGGTCGTCAACAAGTACCTCACGGACATCACCTACATCCATCATGTCGTTCACTCCCCCTCGGTGCGTGCTATGACCGATGAACTCTACCGGAACTTGTCAGATGGCAAACCCGTAAAGATCGGCCATGTTTCTCTACTCCTAGGAATTCTAGCCAGTTCCACCCTACTCTGGACTGAGCATGATAGTGGGGCTTCTCCGTTTTCCACAGCGGATGAAGCGAATAAGCAATCAACAGATTGGGCCAAAGTCGCCCTTGAGGTGCTGAATTATTCTCGTCGAATGCACCTCGATTCATTGGAGGATGTTCAGACGATGATTATTGTGTCGTTTGTGATCTTTAATCTAATGGGTCTCGCCTCTCAGGCCCGCTATCTGGTATCGACGGCCATCGCAGTGGCGAAACATCTATGCTTGCATCGCATCGATCATCCGCACAATGCAAATCTAGATGTCCCTTCTCCAACTAGCGTACGGGCAGAAATGGGCCGTAGGGTGTGGTGGTATCTTGCAGCGACAGACTGGTAAGCCCCCTGGGCCCGTCCTTTGTGTAGCATAGGGGCTCACTCCAAGCTAGGCAGATGTCGGTATTTGCGGGGCCTCAGAAAGGCACATATATAATCAATCCGCGCCATATGAAAACCAGAAAACCCATCAATGCGGACGATGAAGAGCTTGTTGACGGGATGATCGATGCCGGTCGGCCGATCGATCAACCGACGTCTATATCGTACTCCCTTCAGCGGATTCGACTGGGTGAGCTTTGCCGTGATATAACAGACAATGCTCCACTTGGTGTATCTGAATCCCAGACATCAAACTATGAGCAAACCAAGGAGATTGATACCAAGCTTTGCGATTTTGCAAACGGACTGCCATACTTCTTTTCTCTGGATAATTATGGCCCGAATGAACCCTCGGAATTAGATCCACGAAAGTCTACAGGAATAATTATCCAAAGATATATTATTAACTCTCTGCTTCACACCCAAAGATGCAGGCTTCATCTACCTTACCTGTCACGTGCTTCCAAAGACCCAACATACGCATACTCAAGGAAAGCATGCCTAGAGGCAGCTCGAATGGTTATCCGCACCGAACGGGAATACTCAGTCGAGAATATACCTTTCGTGTTAACGCGGTGGAAGTTCTGTGGTGTGCTGCATTGCGTATGCATGGCCATTATCGTTCTCCTTATAGACTTCTGCCTCAACAGGAGCCACCAGCCAGAAGAGGAACAAGGGCGCCAGAGGGAGATTCATGGTGCATTCGCAATGCTTGAAGGGCAAACCCCCTTCGCACAAAAGCTGCTCGAGTCTTTCAAGACCGTCCTTTATCGACACAATGCTCCTGTCTCGGTAGTCGGAGGCACGTTACCAACGCGAGCTGGAGATCCGAATGAAACATCGTCTCTCGGGTTTCCCAGCGGAGCCACGATTCCTACAAGCTCGGTAGATACTACAAGCGGGGATAACCCGGACACATTTTTTGATCCAACTATGCCCTCCTTTGACGAGCTCTGGAAGACGTTTGATGATACTGTGGAGTCAACAAACGTGGACTGGAATGTCTTTTTTGGTGAGCTGGACACTCCATTCCTGTCGGTGTGACCGGAGCTTCAGTTTTGTCGACTTCCGGCGCTCGGAATCATGAAATCCGTCGGAAACTTCTCGGGAGTTCAACCCGAACCCATTTACAATCACCCTTGATGGAACCCCCCTGCTTCCCTTCCTAAAATATGTTTCCCCAGCTGTGCACTGCTGTACGTTTGATGAAATATGACATAGCATTTCTTGGCAGCTAAAGGGCAATTCTGCATTGGGACTTTCTTCACTTCTTGGAATGTAGAGTGATTTATTACTATTATGAAGAATGTAACGACTTCAGACGCGTCACTTGTCAAATGCTTTTATCTTAAGCTCTATCTATTATTTATCGAATCTAGACTAGTAGACAACGAAAGAACATAGAATATTACATTAAAAGCTTGATATATTTTCCACCGTGTTCTGGGGCTAGGATAGAATAGCCTTATGAAGTGATATTTGGATGGGCTAGTGTACGGTGAAAGCAAGGAAGAAGGTGAAGCGTAGTACTTGAATAGATTGATGAGAATTAAATTAAAGAAAGACTTGAATTGCACCTGCTTGAGACTAGAGTGCAGATTTTTCTAACTCATATTGCAGTCAGTGAGCTGCTTCTCATCCCGTTTATTTGACAGATTAATCAATCAAGTTGAATCTTCGACGTGGGCAGATGAACGCTTCCCTCCCTAATTAATCCTCGAACCCTTACCATCCAAAAATTGCGGTGAATAGAAGTGAGCCTTATCAACATTGGCCTGCTTGGATTCAACAAGCCCCAGTTTACCCCGTACTAAGTTCGGCGCCAGTCCGTCGATAGTGTCGAGCGTAAAGCCATCCGTCTCGAAGGGGCGAATCATGCGCCTACTTCGTAGTGTCTCTAACACCTGCAGCTCGTCCGCCGTAAGATGTTTTTGTATATCGTCGAGTGCCTTTGTCGCTGTCGCGTCGTTTTGTCTGGACCCGACGCCAAGCTTCTTGAGCTTCTCGAACAGTTCGTCTTTCTGTTCCGGCGAAACATACGTGAATGCCCTGTAGCAGAATTCGAGTACCTTGGAGATTTTGGATTGGGACATTTCGCCTGTGGCGTCGGCATCGACGGTACCTTGAATGACTAAAACAACAAAAATCTGGTTAAAATCGAGAACTGGAACTGAAACTGGGGTATGGTGGTCCGAAAAGTTCGTACTAGGTGTATAAATATCAAAGGCTCTTTGGAACCCTTCCTCATCCAAGTCCTGAATAACAGGCTCATACTGTTTACGAATCTGCTTTGTAGCACTGCTAACCGCCAAGAAGAATCGAGTATAGCTCTCAACCGTCTTCTTGGAGTGCCATGAGCCCGCCACCTGCTCATCACAGTCGCCCCTGATCGAGGCTGCAATGGTAGCTGCCGCTGAGAGACCGCCTGTCACGGCGAGATGGATACCAGAGGAGAACAAGGGGTCAATGAAGCTGCCGGCGTCTCCGCAGATGCGTGCGTTTGGTAAGTGATAAGTTGACGCGGTATAGGAATAGTCCGAGGCCGATTTGACATCGGTGACTAACTCTGCCTCCGAAAGGAGTTCCTTAGTATTGGGCGCCATTTCGAGGCATTTCTTGTAGAAGTCTAAGGTTGAGGGACGTCCCAGCTCTCGCTTCTTTTCAGTCGCAATTTTCTGGTCTTGAACAATTCCCACGGAGCGAGTGCCATCGTGTAGTGGTATGAACCAAGCCCAGCCGCTGGCGTCTGTATTTTTTTCCTTAGTAAAAAGGGCCGGCATCTAAGAACAGAAGTGGAAATGGGTTCTTCACAAACTCACCGTTCAATGCCTCAAAGTACGGCGAACCTTCCTTGTGTGTCCCAGGACCATATAATTTATCACTCTTCCAGTAAACCCAGTTAGCAACATTCTTGAAATTAGCGTTGAACTTCCGGTTCTTCAGGTATTTCGTGCTCAGTATGCCATTCCTTCCACTAGCATCCACAAGGTACTTCAAGGTGATGGATCCAGAAGTGCCGTCTTTGCGGGCCCATGTGGCAGAAACGGGTCGGCCGGGATTCAATACCCCGTTACTATTTTTATTTGATTCTGGGCTCGTTTCATTGTCTGGCTCAAATTGGATTGCGTCGACCTTGGTTTCGTCAAAAATGTGAGCGCCACAAGTCCCGGCGTGTCTGAAGAGCAGTTCGTCGGATTCGGATCGGATCAAGTTCCAGGCATATGCATCAGGACCGCCTGCCTCAAGAAAGTTGGTGTCTTGACAAATATTAGCTTATTTATGGAAATATAAATACAGGAGAGGTGCGAATAATGGTGAAGGAGGACAGGAGTAGACTTGCAGGCATCAGGCTGAGCTTGAGCGAGTCGGAAAGCGGCACCATTCTACGGGTGACGTTAGCTTATTAATTCACAATTCAAGAGAAATCACAAGATCAAATTAAGTACCTTGCGGTAGAATCCATGAGAATCCAAGGTATGGTAAAAGTCTATGAACTTGAAGAAGTGGCGCAGGGAGGGAAGAGTGCTTTCGCCGATATGATACCTGTCACACGTGAAATGAGCCCAACAGACGGCAACCGAGTGCAAGATTGAGATTCCAGAAAATCCATTGTGAACACTAACCTGGGGAATTTATCTGCCTCCAGTAACACCGTCTCGATCCCCTCGCGAGCCAAAGCTGCTGCTGCATATGAACCAGCGGGGCCTCCTCCAATGACCAACACAGTGCAGCTTTGCGGAACGGCCATGTGTTAGACTATATGCCAAGACCAGTTATGTGATTGAGAAGTAAGCAAGAACCTGAAGATCGCATGAAGAAAGAATCGATTGATCCTTCTGTATGAGAGAAAAGATGTCCTTTATATACATAGAAAGCAAGCAAAGCTAGTAAGGAACGCAGTAGACTTTTGGACAGGCATTCAAGGGGAAGATTTGAAGAGGTAAGGGGTCAAATATATGAAGGATCCGAAGGAAAGGAAGGTGGAACCAAAATCGGAGCTCCAGCAACCATATGAATTGTCCTATGAGAGGCTTAAGCCTGGACAAGCCGGCGGCCAATTTGTCGCAAGGGGCACGGAAGATCGTCGCGTGCCCATCAGGAAGGTGAAAACAGGCCATTGGGAAATACGCTACGTCGATGCGACGGCCAACATGTATCTGGCACTGGCTGCCACCTTGAGTGCCGGCCTGTTGGGCTGCGCCAACGGCGAGCCATTGCGCCTGGGGGATAATGCAACGGACGCGCAAGTTGGCGGTACGTCTCTCCCTCACAGTCTTGACGCAGCTTTGAATCAGCTCGATGGGGAGGGTGAGGAGAAGGAAATCAAGGCCATGGAAAGGTTTATGGAGAGCAAAGTAATCCGGCAGTACTTGGATCTCAAGAGATTCGAATTATTGAAGCTCAAAGAAATGAAAATTGAAGAAGCAAGGAAATGGCTCGTTGAGCTCTTCTGACACTGCCACGCCACAACTATCGTTTGATATTGTTGGCCTTGCTGGTCCCAAAAATTGATTGTGGTCTAAATTGGATTGATGCTCCACCTGAAATGGATGGCATGATTGATTCAAAAGATAGTTCAACTCTGATGTGCTCCCGGTGGAAAGCCGTCCTTGTGCCCCTTGCAGGCAAGGCTTCTTCGACCGGACCAGAATTCTATAACTGTTGAACCGATATCAGTCATCCCCTCGCTTATATGAGGATTTATCACACAGGTTCTTCTTTTATATAGATCTTAATAAATTAAGTCCTTGTTTTAACAGTTATAATTTGTGTTGTCGATGAGTTGACACATTCCCACGAGAATGGGCAAGAAAGGGGCAGTTCCGAGAACTTGAGTATTCATCGACACGCCTCCAAAGCCTCCGGCTGGGCGCTTAGTGACGTAATAAAAAGCCGCAGCGCATGGTAACCGTCACCGTTACAGTCTCGAGATCTCCGGTCTGGGGATCTCACCTGTCACATTTCATGGTAACAGAAGGCTGGCCAAGCTTCCTCAGGTTGCCCGGATTGACGCATGGAGCACCGATGCGCCATCGCCCATGCGAGGCCTGCAAATTTTGGCACGCGAGGCTGGTATGGAACCAACTTCTACTTCTCTGGAAGTAGATAGGATGCCGGACTCTCGGCGGATGTTAACCCCCGTAAGGAATGAGCGAGCCTGAGGAACCGAATACCAAACTTCAGGTGTCAAAAGGAATTGAACGGCCCCGAGTACATACATATCTCCTCACATGTACCCCGTACAGAGTACACGGGGGCGATAATACATACATAGTTTTGAGCGAGATTGAAATGCGCCCCGAAGTTCCCGTCAACGTGGGAGAAAAGGAATGAACGCCTTGCATTTTACAGCCCTATGATAGCGTAAAATCAAATAACGAAAAGAGGAGGTCGTAACCTTGGGAAAGATTCATGATCGACGATCTCCTGAGGCCAACGTGCATGAATCAACGGGGAACCGCATGATATCGTTGTCAGCCTTGATAGAGGGAGGAGGAGGTCGATGTTTCTTTATGGGGCCAGCGTCAACATGATGTCTTCTTTGAAGTCAATATGAGATAAGCTTGTTTTAACCAATGAGGCTGAAAAGGTTGTTTCCACGACAACTGACTGCATCTCTCCTTCTTCCCCAGCCTTCATGTCGTGACTTTGCGATCCTTTCTCTCTCTCCTTGTCCGGTTCATCGAGGCGCGTTGGGAGGTATGCATCTGTCGGGTAAGTCTCTCTCCAAGAAACTGGGGAAGGGAAGCATCTTGGCAGCTGATCTGACCCAGCCACCCTTTCTCATCCCTATGGATACGGAGAATGGGAAACATGCAGCAAGTCAACCACCAGCGCGAGGTTGGGGAGGAGGGGGCCAGGAAGTCGAGAGAGAGAGTCAACAAGGGCGAAGATGACCCGAACGCCTTCTTATTTCTGACCTCCCTGACGAACCTACCAATCAACCACATCAGAGCAAGGAGCAAGCAATCCGTCTTTACTTTTTTGCTTTTGCCATTCTAGTCACCAGCGACATCCAAGTTGCGCTTTCTGTCTTTCCTGCCCCCCTCTCCTCTCTCCTCTCCTTTACCCTTCCAGTCCAAACTAAAACCGTGCGGCCTGCAGGTAGGCGGGTTAAGAATATTAGCGAAGGAAAAAAATATACGTGTTCCATGCATTGTCGGAAAGCCCACATTTCCAAGGCTACCAGCCCCCATGGGGGTTAAAAGGAGGTTGGATGGATACATGCATGCGGTATGCAAGCGCCGACCAGGTGATCAATAATATACCCTACAGCCAACCAGCTCTGCAGGACGTTCGTTGTTGCCCACCCTACCGGCTCTGTTCCTTGCCATGGGGTATGTATTTTCCTTCTTACCTGCGAAATATGCTGTTCCCTCTTCTCGCGATGTCCAAGAATGCGCATACCCAGATGATTTCTTCAAAGCGAAAAGGGACCTGGACCCATTCTGCCCTTCCACATGTGCATGTCAAGGTGGCAAGCTGAACGAACGCGCTGCGCTGACATGGGGTCACCGGGATGATGATATGTTCATGTCATTATGGCTATCCTTTTCGGGGATCATTGCATTACTCCATACCAAGTGAGGGTTGGTTCTTCGTCTCTCCCTTCTAGAACTTGTACCTCTTTCCTTCTTCCCCTCTATATTTCCTTTTTTTTTCTCTCTCCCGTTTCTCTTTCCCCGCTGCCTTGTACATGTCCTCCAAAGAAAACCCTGTGCTTTCAGGCAGTTCTTGGATGCAGCCAATCGACTGGAGGAGAACCTTTCACGATAATCTTAATCTCCCTTCCTTTCTTTTCCCCATCGTTGTTTCTAAGAAAAGATGGCCCCCGACCGACCTCCTTTCGTTCTCGCTCTCGTTCTCCACGCGCCGCCGCAGCCAGCATCAGCTCGCGACGATAAGAGATTACGTCTTCCAAGAAACCAAGGAAATACGAAGATCCCTGCAAAAAAGAGTGATTGCGGGAGGAGACAGGTACGGTACGCACATCAGGAATGTTTCAACTGTCAGCGGTACCAGAAGACCGACCTCACCTCAAGCCCGCACCCAGCAAGGATATATGTACAGATCCAAAAACCAAAGAACGTGAGCTTGACAACCCTTTTCTCGACGAGAGAGACAAGAAAGACATGCTCAGAAAGGATACTTTCTCCCAACCCTCCTTAATCATTATTACTGAATGGCAGGATGCAAGTCTCTCTCCCTCAGGCAAGGAAATAAGGGGGCTGGCTTGTGGCCATGCCACACACTTCGCGCGCGGGAAAAAGTGCATATGCCATCAACCAGACCATCTCAGGCCACCAACACCAACCAGCCCCCTCCAGTACTGTCTGTCATAATTTCTCAAATATGCAAAATACTCAATCCCCAACGAAGCATGTGTGCCTTGTGGGGAGGTAAGAAAGAAAAGAAAGAATCTCACCTGATCCTCTTCCTTTCTGAATCCTTCGGGAGAAAGAAAAGTACCGCAAAAGACGCACGCTCAGTCAG
Source organism: Arachnomyces sp. PD_36 (assembly GCA_032988195.1). Taxonomy (NCBI): domain Eukaryota; kingdom Fungi; phylum Ascomycota; class Eurotiomycetes; order Onygenales; family Arachnomycetaceae; genus Arachnomyces; species Arachnomyces sp. PD_36. The sequence goes on along the minus strand of JANTQE010000002.1, from coordinate 1,513,443 downwards.
TCCCTCGTAAAGATGTCGTTGATCTTAGCCTGAGGCCTTTTTTACTTCGTATCTTCTAGGAGGATGCATGTGCCTTGTCAATATCGAGGGCTAGATTATTATGTACTATCTAATTATCTAAATCAGCTAGGGATTATGTATATGCGTATTGCAGATCGAAGAGCAATGCCAGTGGCAACTCCCGAAGTGTTGACGTTTGTATGTGCTTTTAATCTTCTCAATCGTCAAAAAGCGTAAAACAAATGTAGCGCTATTTGCGACTTTGGGGGACGTATGTATGTATATATAAACAGAAAAAAGAAAACGTATGATAAAGAAGGGATAAATATGTAAAGGTGTGATCGAGTCGAGCGAGAGGGTACGTATCAAGATGATGTCTCTAAAGTGTAGAAAAGGAGAAGAAAACATCCCAAAAGATGAAGTAGGAAATGAGATAAAAAAAAGCGAGGGGGGTATATAGAACCGATTCAACAAAAACAAAGCCAACAACCCAGCTTTCCATGCCATTTCCATCCATCCAATCTTTTTCTTTCCTCCGTTGTAAATTTCCAAAAGAATAAATCAGACAAAAAAACCACAACTCCTTTGCGTCTGGTATCTTCAAAAGATCAAAGTATCCCCACGACCCCTAAAAAATCGCAAGTAAAGTTGAGAGGCCACCACCAAGTCGGAGAGACTTCTGTCGAATCTCCTTGTTGTTTTTCTTTCATATGTTTTGTTTTCAAAAAACGCCACCAACGACCGCCCGATGCAGATAAACATGGAGAGAGTTAAGGAAATTACAAAAAAGGTATGTGTAGTAAAACAGGCCCAGTCGCACGCTTCCAAATGGACATATCGTAGCTGCGAAGGGAAAATGAGAACTTGGAAGTTCAAAGTATATCAGGAAGTCTAGTAGTCGAATAGTAAAATCCAGTTGGTGGTCCAGTAATGTTGAAGTGCGATTGCGTGGGGAACACACAATGCAAAGCGGGATTGTCCAATGGAGTGATATAAAAAGGATCCTGGAGTATGGAGCCTTTGGAGTCGGTGTGGAATATTCCTTTCATCCTGGGTCCATGTGGTAGGTAGTTGTCCAGAAGATGGGGTACCAGGTGAAAAGAAATTCCAGACAAAAGATATTAAATGGAAATAGGTCCAAATGAAGAATGTCAACCGTAAACATCGTATCAGCGTAATAGGGTATTAAAGTATATAGGGTCCAAAGCGTTCGGGTCCTTTAATAAACGGCGATAGCTGGCCTTTCCGGGTGTTGGGAAATAAAAGATTTCTCGGCCACATCGTTTAAAGGTATGAACGTTCCCCAGAGATTAGGTGTGAAATGTGGTGCAGCGCCACGGAATTGACTACTCTTCTGGTCATCGAATTCGAAGTCTGAAGAGGACGATGATGACGAAGAAGATAGCGATGCGTCGTCGTCGGAGAGGGGGTCGAGAAGAGCAGATTCGGAGTATTCAACGTCGGTGGACTCGGCAGGAGGGGAAGGAGGACACTTAACGTTGTTGGCGAAGCTGACGGGTTCTTTGACGTAGTCGTAGCTTTCGCAGGGGGTGGGAGCGGATCCGGACCTAGTAGTAGTGAATCTTGGGCATTCCACAATGAGTTTCCTGAGTTCCGGGATAGATATTCTCTTCCGTGGGTCACACTCAAAGATCCGTCGCAGAATGGAATTGAGCTCAGAAGAGAGCGGTAAAATTGACCTGAGAAACTGAGGATCCCTCAGATATGCACGAAAAGTGGAATCCTCGGATGAGGCCTTCTTCCATGGGTTGCGGCCACAGGTCAAATTCACCAGGATAACTCCAAGACTCCATACATCATTTGGTGCCGAAGCATAGCACGCGAACTGCCTTGGTGGCGCGCGTTGACATTCTATTTTGTAATTATTAGTTTCCACAAAGTTCGGACAACAGAAAGAAGAAGACAGAGGAGAAATATTACCTGGCGACATGTAGAAGGTAGATCCACACCCGAAATCAGAAGAGTATTCATCGGTAGTGGCGAGTCCAAAATCAGCAAGCTTGACGGTCATTCCACGGTCTGTCACCAGGACATTTTCTGGCTTGAGGTCCCGGTGATATATCCCAATGGAGTGACAGTATTGTACGGCATCCAGAATCTGGAGAAAAGCATGCTTGGCCAAGATATCGTTCCCAACAAAGTGGCCTCTTTCGGTAATGTTAGAGAATAGATCACCCTCTGGGCAAAACTCAATAACCACAAAGGTACAATCATCGGAATCCATTATGCGGTCCAAAGAAACAACATTAGGATGTTGACTGGCCAAGTGGTGTAATCTTATCTCTCGTTGCTGAAATTTTCGTTGCCTCTGGTCGAGTCCGGTCTTGTTCAAGGCCTTCACGGCATATGGGATGTTGGTGTGGATGTCGACAGCGGTATAAACAACCCCGTAAGCTCCAACACCAAGTATACTCGTGAGCTCTAGCCGGTTGGCAAGGAGCAGACCCAATCGATCCTCCGGTGAATAGCACACTGGAAATGGCGGTGGTGATGGTGGGGGGGTTGGGAGCATTGTCGGATACATTATTGGGAACGTAGTGTGTGAAGTGGCCCTCACAAACAGGTCACAACCAAAAATGAAAAGGAAAATAACAGAATCTCCGGATTGTAATAAAACGATAGCCTTGGGATAATTGTATCTCTCTTTCGGGGTCCTTTTGGAAATCCAAAGCCAGTGGACTCTCCTCTTGTTTGTTTGTTGTTGATGGTTCGTTCAATCCAAGGTGGAAATAATTCGAGCTTGAGTTGGAAGAAGTGAAGGAAAAGAGAGAGAGCGAGATGTCGTATGAGAGATGTGCTGTGAAGGAGAGTAGGAAGGGAAGAGGTATTGAGAGAAGATGTAGGTGGGAAGGAGGTGAGGTGAGGTGAAGATGGGTATGGGGGGAGTGAGTGAGGAGAGGAAGATTGGAGATGAAGAGTAAATAAAAGGAAAACAGTCAAGGTCGCGCGCGATAGCGAGGCAAAAAGACAGGAGGGAGATGATGGGGGATTTTAGTGTGCACACGGCAGGACAGGGCCCATGGTTCAGAGCAAGGCAAGCAAAGCTACAAATAGAAAACGAGGGATGGGGCGACTTGCGAAGTTGCGATGGGGCTGTTGATGGTCAGACAAGGCCGCCGCAGTTTCCACCCACTCACGTCGATGACTAGTCCAGAAGAATGACTGGATGGTTTCCCAACTGGTACTAGTTTTCCACCGAGCATACGAGACCATGCTGGCATAAATCGAGCTAGCCGTGGAAGGATGTGTGTGGCACTGTGTGGCAGGCAAGTTTTGGGGGGTGAACGGACCGAGGGCGGACGACGACGGACCAGCCAGAAGAAAGGAAAATGATTATTCAGATTTTAGTGACGCCTCTGATTAATCGCTTCTGATCATCATGATGAAAGCCCAGGTCGGGAAACAGCCCAGAGTCCAGAGTTCAGGGAACTGATGAGCGAGCGCGAGCGGGAGAGAAAAGGCTGGCAGGGCCCTGTATCATGGTATCATCCCTCGTTAGCGTAAGAATTGTGCAAGAATACGGCGTGGCGGAGAGAATGGAGAGAGAATCTTGACCAAAGAGACGGAGGGAGGCGTATTTCCTGTCACTGGCCATACGATGTCGAGGCTGTCACCGCCTTGTGGGTATCGATGGATGAGTGGATGGATCAACGCAAGCCTTCTTCCTTTGACAAGGTTTTCTCTCTCACTGCAGTGATCTCTGGCCACCCGCCCATTCATCGCTCAAAAACCCATGGGAAGGTTCAATGGGGCGTGCCCCGAAGAAGGAAAGGTCGCTTTTCCATCCAGTCCTTTCCAGATTCTTGAGGCTGGAGGGTCACAGAAGTCGATCATACGCACAACTTGTAAGAAACCGTTGGTGCTTGGTTCGTCAAAGGAAATCAAGTGGGCCAAAACGAACCCAAGCCTTTTCTCTGTTTAACCAGGCTGGACGACGCAAGAAGAACGCTCGGTTTGTGACCCCCATAAGCAGCATCAGAGCAAAGAGGGTCCCTCAACCAATCCAAGCGCCTGAGGAGTCCAAGTTAATTTGACTGACTTCGGTAGCCTGGAAAAGTCCTGCCTGGGTGTCACTGAAACAGTTTTGCAGAACGTGTGCCCGATCCCCGTATGACAAGCCAGATTCCCCATCCACGACATTCTAGTGGCGTTCAAACAACGGGCCTCAGAGGAGAATCGCACATCACCGACCAGTGATCGCTGCATTATTTTTGCAGATTGTTCGTACTATTATTACCTCTGCATTGAAAAGTTGTGCACAAGACAGTAGCGTCGGGGTTGGACAAGAATCGTCCACACAGCCCAACATCGGCGGTTCGTCCACGGCCAGAGGTCTGCCCGTAAATACCCGGCCTGCCCTGGCGGGAAAATAGTGGCAGTTTTTATTCTTGGAACATTCAAGGTCAAGCAATCAAAACAAGAACAGTTTCATCATACGCCAAACCCCCATCCAGACGTCAATGAGCATTGATTATTGTGTTAGCTGTGCTCTGTGTTCGGCAGGTCCTACACGGCATAACCCGTTGCGAAGCAATGCAAAGCATGAGAGACCCATCTCAAGATCTGAAGCAAAAGAAAGGGGAAAGACTCAGGGCGGTGTGGGAACTCTGAGGCACGATCGCAACAAAAGCGATCGATGTTCAGCCGAACGCGGTGGAGTTGTGCTGCTTCCAGCATCGAAGAAGCAGGCTCGTGAACGCGGATTGGACGGCTGGCCGCCGAGACGAGTGGGAGAGTTGAACAAGGAAGAAAACTGATAAAATGATACCCCATCATCGTCTCCACAAAGTTCTTTTTATCTGAACGCAGTGAGATGAGGATCAGTCGCTCCCTGTTCAACATGGTTGTTCTTAGCCCATGAGAGAAGGGCTCGACAACCAATCCTGATCCCGTTATCTGCAAGACAGGCAAGACGTTAATGCCACTACCAGCAACGAATCCCACTCTAAAACCTTTTCGACAGGTCAAAATAGCGTTCTCAAGTCTACGGAGAACTCAGTCTGTTCCGCTCTCTGCCGCCGAAGAGCCCTTGTATCGATGTACAGAACATGTATTCTTCGTAAAGGTTCCTTCTTCGAAAATCTGAGTGTGACTACCGCCCAGCGTCATTCGTCTCTATTTGGGAAGGAAAAAGGAAATCTTGAGAGTGTGAGCATGCACTGTATCATTTTTGTGATATCGACTTAACCGCTTTCGTCCTTCTGCCGAAGTTGGATTTCAGGAGGAGTCCTTTGGGAGAATTCTGCGCAAGATCATTCGTCAACCGGTGGAGGTTCTTCCGATCATCCACGATTCTCCTGTTAGAAAGAAGGCATGCGCTCCTGTCAAATCAGAGCTTGCTGCCTGCTGGCGACCAGTCGAGCCACGGTAATGGAAAGACTTTCTTCAACTTTCTGTGCCAGTGGGGAAGAGCTGGAGACCAATCCACTCTCCGCGTCTTGATTCATCATTCTTGATTTTATCCGAACCATCAAAATCATCAGGAAGAAGATTTTTTCTTTGTCATGTTATCAAGTTTCTATGAACCAAATGCGGAAACACTTGTTCACCTTGCGTGCATCATCGGCTTGGAGCGTTTCGCCTCTCGGGTCGGTGGGATAAAAACGAAGATTCAAAGTGAGGCGAACGAATGTCGCAACCCGCAACGACCCACGGATCACCTCGAATATTCGAATGACACATGGTCGAATCGATTCTTTGGGTATAACCAGCATTTTAATTGGTCCATTCTCCAGTGGCGCCGTTTTTCCAGATGCACCGCCTTCCAACGAAGGACGGGTGCGACTCAGTTGGGTTTTACGAGCAGGGATTGCACTGTACGAAATGTTGATGAGCAGGTAGGCTAGAAGCTCAGAAGATCCAGATGCAAGGATGACTGCCTGGTCAAAAACGTCAGTGCACACAAATCTTTGTCACCATGATATAGAGAGGAACCTGGAAAGGCCGATACAACCCCTCCTTTGCCGGAGATGATTGCGTTTCTGCATCCACAAGGGTATCGAAAGAATGGGCTTCGTTTCCTGTGGTTGATCCGTCAATATCCCTACCTGCTTCAGGTCCACGAATAGAATGCGGCGGCATCAATCCTGTTTGGTGAGAATCTTCCAGCCAGACGCTCGGAAGTTTTCAGCCCTTTCTGCTGTGCGATTTTCGAAGAGAGAGTTTCAAGCCACCACTCATGATCTCATCACTGATTTTCTTGTATCCCCAAGTCTCTTCTCCCAACCTCCAATCCTTGACGTTATTCCAGCGTCAATTTAGCCCCTGGCATCTCCCCCCCTTGGTCAAGACTGGGTTTTCGACGAACCAGCTCTGGAGAGAAGTCTGCTTGTCCGAAATTTCCAGAATATCAGAAATGTCTCTCCGACAACCCCTCCTTCAAGTTGGCAACAAACTTCCAGCTTTGGAAGGATTCTAAGAATAAACAGTGTGGTGGGCATTTTGCGTATCGCCCAGCTCGCTACCAATGAGAGACGGAAATGCCGTCCCCGTCCTTTGCGGTTGAGACTTTGCTGACGTCTTCGCCTTACCGGGATAAAAGGCATCTCCGAAGTCGAGATGGATCGAATTGTCACATCGTTAGTAGAACAAGCTTTTAGAATTTTCTGCCTTTGCCTTTTTGTTTGCGCACAGGGCACGAAGCTCTCATCCGCATTTTCTTGCAACAAGGTGTGGATTCTAGGAGGGGGGAGAGGAGAGAGTCTCACTCAGTAAGGCTCTCGTAATTTCCGATAATTGATTGATATCTTGTTCAACCTGTTTGCCCTGCCGAAAAGTCAGCACTTATGACAATAAGCATACGTATTGTGATCAAAACCTTGTATCACTCTCCCCTTGGTAGGACCGAGGAGATCTTGTCTGATAGTAACAGCAGGTCTAACCCTGAAAGTCTCACCAGCGACAAACAATCACGATCTCTCAAGAAATTAATACCTTTTTCCCGATGAGCGGTACGGTAGAGCTAGAAAGTGGCCCGAGTTTGCTTCCTTAATTTAACAAAATCTTAGAAAGGCAATTTAATTACCGTAGATGAAATCGACGATGGTGTCATTCGATCGTTTCAAACAAATTGCTATCAGAAAGGCAAGGAAGGATGAGGTCCATGGAAAGAAGAAAGGAAAAAAGCCTCACTTTCGTCTAAATTTCCTGGTTTGGTTAGATCCCGCTGCTGTCAGAAAGCTTGGCCTTTATGATCTGATAAGGAAAGGAAGGAGCTTTCCCGCATCTGGCGGCGATAAGGAGGAGCAAACACAAACACAAGCGCCAGCCCTGGAGCCCAAGATGATGGGAGGAGTCTGGGTTTATGTTTGGGTGCTTTGTGACCTGCGTTGGGCTTTGTTTTCATCTTATGAGATGTTTGGGCAACTAGGTGTTTTTTTCAGTCTCCTCCTCGATATATATAGCTACGTTACCTTCAAGTTGCCTACAGACGGGCAGAATTGACTCTCACCTGTAAATCAAAGGCTCACGCCGGAGAGCTACGCTAACTCAATAACACAGCTACCCCATATGCGATAACTGGGCTGGAGGGATATATTCTCCCCTCCCATAAGAGTGCAAATGCAATACCAACACTCCAGTGAAACGGGTCGACGCCGGTAGATCCATAATGTTCAATATTTCATTATAAAAGATTGTATATGCAACTGATGCTTGCTTGCTCGCCACCCACTTCGCCGTCTATATAACCCTAGCGTGTACGTCACCCTCGACGGGGCAATAAAATGGAAGGGAGGGCATCTATCACCTCCCAATGCAGCAGACCACCCCCTAGGCCTTCGCCCTCGTAATAAACGGATGCTTCAACGCCTCCAACGGAGTACATCTCTTCTCCGGATTAACATTTAAGCACCGATCCAGCAAGTCCACAAAAAGCGCGACCTCCTTCGCTTCCTTATCATCCATCCCCTTTGTCCCCTTCCCCATCAACCTCGTCTTCAAATCCCTCGTCGGCTTCTTAAAGTCCATGACTCGAGTGATTATCCTCCCCGTAACTTTATCCTCCTCAGTACTGCGGAAGTTGAGTAAATCGTCGAAATGTAGGTGTGTGAGCGAGCCTCGGCGCAGGAATTTGGGAGGGATCTTGCCGCGGCATTCCATGACGGAGCGGAGCATCTGGTTGTTGTTGCGTCCTGTGAAGAGGATTTTTCCGGTGTATAGCTCGAAAAGGGTGCAACCGATAGACCAGACGTCGATGGAGTAGTCGTATGGAACACCGAGTATGATTTCCGGGGCGCGGTAGAATCGACTGACTAGATAGGGGGTGATTTCGTTGTCCAAAGTTGTGGAAGCTGAACCCAAATCACAGACCTTGAGAACGTTACGGTTCTCATTGACAAGGAGGTTGTCTGGCTTCAGATCTGCGTGTAGGATATTGCATTTGCGAAGAAGACTCAAGCCAAGGAACATCTGCTGCGCGTAGGCACGGATTGCTTTTAGATTGAGACCGACATCTCGTCCGAACTTCTTCAACACTTCCCTTAGATTCATGCTTAGATTCTCAAACACCATGCAAAGATGACCTTTGTGATCGAACTGTCTCTCGAATCGGATGACATGCTTCTTATCATCGGGATCCGCAGCCAGGAGCTGTTGCAAAATCTCAATTTCCTTCGCACCAGCCTTCCGCATGGTGTCGTTATTCCGGATGATCTTGATAGCAACAAGCTTTTCTGTTTTGGAGTCTGTAGCACGGACAACGGACGAAAACATCCCCTTCCCAAGGTTTTGCTGGACGTGGTATCGGCCATTGATCAACTCACCCAACATCACATTATAGTAACCCTCTGGATCGTCCCAGTTGTCCATCATGCTCATATCCAGCTCTTGTGGCTGGGCATTCGGTACTGCGGCACCATTCGTCTTGGCTTGCCCAGTAGCCCCGCTGGGTTCTTCAGCAAACATATCATCATCGTCGTCGGCGAACATATCATATCCATCATTCGCTTTCGTCTGAACAGGTTGCTGTTCTGCCGGCTCGGGGATAATCGCATTGTGGTGTGAGGTTTTTGTTTCATCGTATGCACCGGAAGACACCTCATCACCAAAATGTCTCTTATCGTGCCTCATTTTATCCTCCCTCATATCAAGAGTTGGGTCATAATCTGCTGCCGAAGGCTCTTCTTTATCAATACCGTCTCTTGATTCAGTAGGCGCATTGGCAAGATCCTCATCCTTTAAGACTTTAAAGTCAGTGGGAGTCTGAGCACCCGACGTAGTAGCTGGAGTTTGAGGGGGAGGGGACTGTTTTGGTGAGTCTGCGATGCAAATATTAGCTATAGGGTTCTTAGAGGGGTCTGGGAACGATTTACCTATTGCCATGCTATCTGGGGCTGACGCCTCATCTGCGAAGGCTGGTGCTTTATTCTCAGTCCCGAGATGTAAGGCCTGGACAAGCAAAGGTGTCGCAGGGCCCCTGTACTTAGCCTTTATAGCTTCGCGGCGTCTACGGCGCTCCTCGATAAGAGACGCTTCGTCAACAGGTTCGGACTGTTGTTCAGTCACACCGTTCCTAGAATCTGTTTTCTTGGCATCCGCATTCCTAGACGAACAAAAAAACCTATTAGCTTCGCCCTTTTCCACGGAAGTGAGAAACATACTTATCTAATGTGCCAGAACCAGCATTGGATGAAACCTGTTGCACCTGATTTCCTCGTATTTCAGCCTCTTGTCTTTTGTTTTGAGCGACGACTGGGGGAGTTCCCCGTTCGCTCACTGACTGTTCAGTAGAACTCCTGCGACCCTCATATTTCCGACTGCCGGGGTATCTTGAAGAAGACCCGTCATATCTAGATTCACGCTCATCACTCGAGTACTGCTTCTGCTTCCTGGAGCTATAATACGGAGACCGACTCCGCGTCCTCTGTCTCTTATCATGACGCCTGTCGTAATCATCGCCGTACCGTAGCCCATCGCTATAATTATCGTTCCGATCATAATCATAGTACGACCTCTGCCGTCGGTGAGGTGGCGCCCGTTCGTAGTACCTATCATCACGTCTCGAATCTACCCGTCTGGGAGCCGACCTCCCACTCCTCTCACTCTCATAATCATCATCACGCGTTCGCTTCTCACCTCTCGGAGCTCGGTAAGGTGAGCGTGATCTGGATCTAGATCTCGATCTCTGCCGACGACGCCGAGGAGGAGGGGATCTGGTGGTCACTGGGGCAGGGGACCTTGAGGCAGAGAGTTTGGTTCTGGTGTTACGGTTAACGTTGGTGCTATTATGAAGAGAAGTCTGCGACGTAGTTGCCTTCGTCTCTGAGCCTGATTCGATGATCTCGCCCTCGGACGGGGTCGATGGAGAGCTCGATCTTCGCATGGTCATCAGGGTTTGAGTTGTGTGTGAACGGTATGATCTTTGAGAGGAGCGAGGATGCTCTCTATCTGGCCCGGGACTTTGAATGAGGTGATTTGTTCCCGTTAGTTAAAGAGCTCAAGTACGTTGATGGAGGAAGTTGTGATGAGAAGCCCAACCGCCAAGATGTGCCAGCTCTGTTTATGTACCCGTCCTTGAGCGTGTGTTCACCGCTGATCGAACTAAATGCCGGGGAAATATGAATGATATAAACAAAAGTGAGGATTGGAAGAAATTGTTATCAACAAGAAATCAGAAAAATGCACGGATTGCTTTTCTGACTGAATGTTCACCAGGATGATGAAAAGTGAAGGAAGATGCCCTGAGTTGTCGGTTTAGAGATTTGAGGTCTAACCAGACTGAGACTAGCGTCTCTTCAACCCCCCCAAAGTCAAAAAACCACCAACGAAAAATGTTATCGTTCTTTCTTTCTCTCTTCCTCCTCTCTCCCTCCATACAGACCAGAAAGAAAGCAAGTCAAACTCGAGCCATCGAAGCCGTCACCTCCTCCCACCCACCAACCTCCGGAACATAAACCACTGACCTAAACCCCCACTATAATACAAAATGGGCGGCATCGGAAGAGAGGGTACTAATCTCACATCCCAGAGACTTTATTGTCGTGAATAAAACCCATCATGCTCACCAACCATTCTGTGTTTCTGTAGGCGGTAAGGCCAAGCCCCTCAAGGCTCCCAAGAAGGGCACCAAGGAGCTCGACGACGAAGATCGCGCGTTCCAGGAGAAGCAGAGAGCTGGTTAGTCGATTTCCTTATCTGTGCGGGGTAGAGTAGCCCCCGTCGGGAAAGTGAGGGGGGAAGAAGACTTGACTGACTGACTGACAACGTTCTAAACAACTATAGAAGCCAAAGCCAAGAAGGAGATGGCTGACAAGGCCAAAGGCAAGGGACCGATGAACTCCGGACAGCAGGGCATCAAGAAGTCTGGGAAGAAATGATCGGAATGGCGACACACCGCTTACGAACCGCGTTTTTTTTGCTGCGAGATATGCGATATGGAAAGGGCGCGATGGAAGATACACACATGGGAATCAGATAGTTACGAATACATGAGTTTTTGATACGGGATTACCTTCTATCTTGTTCCTATTCTTTAGAGAGGGTGTTGGAGAAGAGCCGTGAACTTGAACGAAGTGGTATTGTGCTGGAATGAAAAATAACAATGCAAGATAGAGCTGATTGAGCACACGGAACCATAGTCCATCGCAGAAGATAAGGTACATGCACCGCAGAAAAGATGATACAGACCTGGGGTTCCGAAGGAGAAAGAAAAGAAATCATGAAAGAAACATCGGAAAAGGAGATCATCGCATCCATCATCATCACCTTCCAACAGGGGTATCGGTATCCTAACCAGTAACTCTCTTCACCCACAACCCAGAAGATTCATGATACATATCCTCCTCATCTCTCTTCTTCCAAGCTCTCAATAACTTCAATCCTAGATCATGTTCCTCTTTCTTTATATCATCGAGTTCATTGTTCAGACTGGTCACTGTCTTCTTAACTTCATCTCTGGTAGCCAGGTCATATGCAATCGAGCTAGGCTGCACAACTTGCGTGAGTTCATGGATGATAGTGCCGATATTTCCCTTGCGGCGAGCAAGAGCGTCGAGTCTTGCTTGGAGGACGTCGACGCGGTTTTGCGCTTCCATTTCAGGAGGGCATTGTGGGAGGTCCTTCGCAGTCCCCGTGGTGGTGGCGATTGATATCTGCGATGGGGTTGGCTTCCGTGTCGTGCTCTTGGCACTCATGATTGAAGCCGCCGAGCTCATGGGGAACTTCCGAGATGCCATTGTTGGTGGAATGTCGGGGATGGGAGGGGCGTTCATATCAACACTTTGTCGCGGGGTATCAGGGGGACTCGTCGCATATGTACTGAAACTGAAGCGGCTGGATGGATTTTCGTGTAGAGCTAGGTTTTGGAACTGGTCCTTGTAATCTGACGATGAGGCCTCGACTGGTTTGATAGTGTGGGTGCTGGGGTTGGAGGATGGGGTTGGGAGAGAGTTTTCAGGTTGAGGGTACGGGTTACGCGCGGGGGGTGTCTTATCACCATCACCACTGCTGGGGACGGGGCTCTGGATCGACGGGCCAGCTGAACCACCTAGTGGGGCGTTACTCGCAGCTTTCGAGGACGTGCGAGGCCTAAACGGCCCCGTCTTTGATGCAGATGGTGATTGTGTTGCGTCCAACGGGCTGGGACTGGATGCCGACGCCTGCCGTGGCCGCGCGTCAAGTTTCGGTAACGGTTTCGGAGTTTCTGCTGCCGTAGAATTTGCCTTTGGTCGAATAGGATTTACAATCGCGTTCCTCCCACTCGCCCCTTTCCAGGGCTGACGTTGTGCCGGAGACGTCTCAATAGGTTCTGGCTGTCGTTTCTCCATGAGTCTCCGTCTCGCCTGGTTTAATTCCCTCCCTTTGGCAAGGATATTAAACTGGTGCCTGCTCGAAGGTTCCGGTGCCGGTGGTTGATGTAGAGAAGATGTGCGAGGAGTAGCCTGCGCAGCCTTCCCCTTATCACTAGTCGTTGGCTCTCCCGAAAAATCATCCCACCTCGTCGTCCGGTTATCGCGCGGGGAAGTATACCCCTCATTCTTCGCAGGTTGCTGAGAACCTCCACCAGACCCAGATCCCGTTTCCGCACGCTTGCGAGGCACGGGAAGACTGCTCGTAAACCTAGATTCCTGTCGGGAATTGCCCGCCGACCTGGCCTCCCCGTCCTCAATCGGCGAAATGTCTGGACTGCCCCTCGCCATCCCACCTCCGTATGTCGGAGAATCTGGAGGAGAAACGTCCGTGTATATGCTTTGCGATTCCCGCACCGTCGAGTACCGTGGATCAGTGTAAATAGAAGAAGGTGGTCGTACGTTTGGTGGAGGCTGATAAGCACCTGGGTCCTGGGAGGGTTCTGGGGCCATAGATTTACTATCGATATAGATTAGATACCACGACTGAGTCTGGAGTACCACCGCGCACGTGTCGAGGTAAGCTTACAAAGGGAGGCGAGGTAACTCAGGCGTCTCATCGAGAGTGACCGAATTCCGCGGCTGCGTGTTACCAACACCGCGCATGGACTGGAGAGATTGCTCATTCATCGACGTCTCCATGAGGGTCGGGGTCCCGATCACGGGTCCCTTATTGCGGCTACTCTTCTTCCACATCGTGAACTCTTTTCGGAAGACTGGTTGGTATGTGAATTGATAAGCATGTCTATATTTCATGATTAGGGAAGATGATCGAAGGGATAGTAATAATTTAACAATGTAACAACACGATCGCAACGGAGATCACCAAGAAAGGGGGTATGATGATGAGCAAGGAATCACGCACAGCAAGGAACGGTTTGCTCAGCCTCTCTTCGTCGTCATTTGCGGCGAGGAGAAGGGGAGGGTTATTTGTAGTTTGAACAAAGACTATGAAGTAGTAGAATCGAATATCATAGTACAAAAAAGAAAGAAGGACTTGATTGAAAGGAAGTAAAAAGAGTGAATAGGGAAAAGAAAGAAAGAATCACCACATAACCAATAAAAAAGAGAAAGGAGTTGACAGCTTGACTGCTCTCTCACATTGAAATTACATTGTCGGCGATGATGTTTCATGTTGTCGCTTTGATTGACGCGCGAGAGGAAGAGACAGGGAGTGAGGGGGGAAAGCGGTGGGAAGGGGCAGAAAAGGGACGAAAGGGCGGGACTTGACGGAGTGTCACGTGATTGGTTGATGGTCCCGTCTTTCTTTTCTCGAGACGCTGACAAGAAAGAGAGAAAGAGAATCTCTCGCATCGACAAACCAATCCATCCACTTGACGCGCGAACTCCTCAGACAACGGGTAGAGACGATCAATCACTAGCTTCGCGTAAGCTCGAGAACGAAACTCCTGTGTGTTTCGACCACAGAGCTCTCAAAGATGTCTACTGGTTCGATAAGCCCTCTCTCCCCCTTCCCTCCCTATCAAAACACACAACTAACTCAATCCCCAGAAACAACCCCCCCACCGGCGGAAGTGTAAGCCCTCCTCCCCCCTAAACCTCACACCTCCCCCTAACAACCCTCTCCATCTAGCACCTCAATCGCAACCCCCGTAAACCTAATCCTCCTCTCCCTCTTCATCTTCATCGTCTACCTCCAATTCCGGCCGAAACCCTCCGTCCAACTCCCGCAGGGTCCCGCCCCCGTCGTATTCCGCACATTCACACCCTCCACACTCCTCCCCTTCAACGGCGAGGGCGGTGCCCCCGTCTACCTCGCGGTAAGGGGGCAGGTCTTTGATGTTTCGAGTGGGAGGAATTTCTATGGGCCGGTACGTCTGACACACACACCCCTATCACGGGATGCCATGATTTTGTTCTAACCAAGTAACGAATTAATCAGGGCGGACCCTACGAAAACTTCGCCGGCCGCGACGCAACCCGCGGTCTCGCATGCCAGAGTTTCGACGAAGACATGCTCACCAAGGACCTCAAGGGTCCTCTCGACGACTTGAGCGGGCTCAATGACGATGAGCTGGAGAACCTGCGTGGTTGGGAGGAGCGGTTTTCGGAGAAGTATCTCGTTGTTGGGAAGTTGGTTGCGGAGGGGGATCCGGAGGCTCCGTAAGGGCGGGGGTGGAATGGGGTGCAGCGTTCACCTTTGGGGAAATGCCATGTAGTCAGTCGTCTATAGGGAAGGCAATGTCTCCGCAACATCCGCTGGGAAACGAATGAGAGTATGATATATGACACTATGGAGTCTGAAAGCGAAGCTCGATCTACCTTTGTTGGATGATAGGGCTATATTTAGATAGTATATAAAGCAACTGTTAGCGTTATCACCACACTCCCCAAAAAACCTACAAACAATAACGACAATAACGAACAATGGGAAAAATTCATTGATATCCAAAATTAGTAATGCAGAGACAAACATTGACACGATGACGTACAGAGTCCACATGGAGATCTGCAGAGCCGCGATGGAGAGCTCAAGACCCACATCCACGCAAAGTCTGTTTATGGAGGAACCTCAGGCACTTTTTCGAAGCGATGAATAGTTTTCTTGCTACTGATATTATTCAACCCTAACTTTTTAAAATACAAACAGAAAAGCACAGCTGGAACAAAGGGGGTGCGAGACTGAACTGCTGTGTAAACCAGTGGCTCCTATTATTCGCCCACAAAAGACCGAAAATCGCCAAAGACAAAGCAAAACTAAACCCATCATTACACTTCATTTCGATCACAACATAAATTAGACAATACTTGAAGAGTGGTTACGTGTACTCCACGACACAGGGAGTTCGACTCGCTCACAACTCCTCGCTAATCTTGTGGCCCTTCTTCTTTGCGGACTCGGCAGCCTTCTCGCCTTCGACTCGTCCACTGGCAGCACCGAGCTTCAGTTGGTCCATCAGCCACTGTGCGCCATTCTGGAGTCGAGCGTACATCGTGCTCCCTGGGGAAGATGTTCCGTAACGGAAGTAATTGGCATGGCGTCTTGCGGCTGCTCGAAGTTCGTTGATGTTAGAGCCTTGGTAGGCTGGGAGGCCATACGAGTCAAGGTAATTCTTGAGCTCAGACTCTGACCAGGTATCGAAAACCGTTCCCGTGGCAGCGTCCGTGGCAGAAGATAGGTACGAGGTAACCGAAGCGTAACTGGAGCCTCCGGTCTTCGAGGCCGACTGATACGAATCCTGTGCCATCTTCAGTAGGTCATCACGGGTGGCGCCTGCCTTTTCTGCGGCTTTCTTGTTCTGGGTTCCGAGGTATTTCCTGTTCGAATATTAGTGAATGCTAACAGAAACTAGGAAGGCAATACGTACTTCAAGTTCTCGGTGGTCCAAGTATCAAAGGTCCAAGGAGAGTATGCGTTCGCAGCTTTGTGCTGATTAAGCCTGACCTTTGCGAGGAGTTCATCTCTCTTTCCTCCCTGAGGAACGGGAACGCCTCTTGCGTCGAGGAAGGCCTTCAAGCGGGAGTCAGACCACGACTTGATAGCAGTATTGAAGGCATCCTCTGTCTTCAACTGAGCGTCGTCAGTAGCCTTGGCGTATTCATTCCCCGCCTTAGAGGTTGCTGCACCCCAGACGCTTGTTGCGGAGGCTGAGGGTTCAACGAGAAGGGAACTATGTTTGCGTGCGAGGGCGACCAGCTCATTGTGCTTGGAGCCCTGTGGAACCTTGATGTTATGCTCGTCGAAGAATTTCTTGAAATCGGAGTCGGACCAGGCATCGAACAAGGCGTTTGTTAAACTAGACTGGGCGGCAGCTGCAGATGACGCAGCTTCAGCGTGAATACCTTGTTCCTTTTGACTAGCTAGACGAGCATTCCGGCGGACGGAGGCGATAAGCCTGTCACGAGTCGTGGGTTGAGGAACGGGGAAGCCACGCTCGTCGAGGTACTCCTTAAGCTCAGATTCGGTCCAGTGTTGATAGAGCCAGTCCCCGGGATACGATGCCGACTCTCCAAGTTTTTTGGCGACGGCTTCGTAGTTTTCGCGAACAGTGGTCAAGAGAGTATCACGTCGACGGGGTTGGGGTGAAGGAATCCCATGTTTGTCAAGGAATGCTTTCAACTGGGAATCGGTCCAGCTGGAGAAATGTTAGCGGGATTGTTTTCTTGGAGTGGAAATACTATATGAGCATACCTATCGAAAATCCAGTCCCTCACGTTGTGGAATGAGCCTTGGGCTTGGTCGACAGTTTGTCCGACTGGGACCTGGATCTTAGAATCCCAATTGGTTTTTACGAGGTTCTCGAGATCTTTGCGGTCCGCTGGAGAAGGATACGGGACATCTATATGATGGGATTAGCACCTAATTGAGCTCTTTGGCAGCTGAAGAGGAGTGTACTAACCATGATCAGATAACCAACGCTCCAGCTCGGTTTCGTGCCATTTGTTGTACGCTACATTATAGGGTTAGCATCCGGTCGAGACTATGCGATGTAAAAAGGTGAATTGGCATACCAGGCTTCGAGAACCAGCTGCTTGCTCCCGTTGTCTCGGTGAGAGCAAGGACGAGCACTAGGCCCGTGGTAAAAGAAAACTTCATCCTGGCCAGTCGGTAGAGGTGTTGGTTGTCGATCTAGTAGATAGTGTATCTATTGATCTCTTACTCAGGAGAGTATCTATTGATGGGAATCGAAGTATCGACAGCCGATGATGGGGGAAGAGGAGCTTCTTATATACGATTGTTTGCTTATAGTTGTTGTTGTGTGGAATGTTGAGGATTGTTCATTCTTTCCTTTCATAAATAGAAGCAAGGAAGAAGGTAGTAGGTATGATGATGATGTATGACGTAGTTGGGGGACATCAACAGCAAATCATGCTTTTCTTCCTTTTTTCGCTTCTTTTGCCTCTTTTGGATGGACATGATGTAGATTTTTCTGGTTTCGATGATGATGTCGGAGACATGTTAATCCAGTTATCCAGAAGTATCGAGAACTCTGGCCGTGGAAGAAATGTAGAGTGGTAAGAGTGGGAGAGGTGACTTGGATGGCGAACAAACACATTAAGGCCCAACACGTGACATCATATCACCACGAGAATCTCGACCAACACCCCCTTGTCATCGAGCCTCGTTGTCGCTGATAGTCATCCGCTGTATCATCACATCCATCTCATCTCAGATACTCTTGAGCCGATGTGATGCTGGCCTTACCTACATAACCGTTGATCAGAGAGAAGAACTCTACCGTCCCATCTTCATCTCCACCTCGCCTCTCCTCTCTACCCCTTCTATCACCACCAACAACGAACGAAGATGGAACCTTCAACGCCCCACTGCAAAGCCCTGGCATCCCCAGGGTTCCTCAACTTCTCCCTTTCCATGTAAGCTTCCCTTCCCGTCCCTCCTTCTACACATACGTGTTCCTGACAAGCTCTCCCAGAATCATCCTCCTCGGTATCCTCCTCTCCTACCTCCCCCAACACTACAGAATCATCACACGGAAGACCTCCTTCGGGATATCCCCATACTTCGTCCTCCTCGGAACCACTTCCGGAACCTGCGCCTTCGCAAACATCCTCGTCCTCCCCCGGAGTGGTGCAGACATCGCCTGCTGCAAGGAGATCAGCGGAATCTCCTGCTTTGCGGGTTTACTGGGCATATTCCAAGTCGGCGTACAATGGTTCTGCTTCGCAACGATGTAAGACACACCCTATACCCTATCTACGTAACTACGCTAACCCACCAACCAGCCTCTTCCTCTTCGTAATCTACTTCCCCCGCGCCTCCCCCCTCCCAACAATCGGCAAACTCCCCCCCTCCTCACAACCCACCTACCGCACCGCCGTAACCGTAACAATAGCCTGCATCCTCCACGCCATAATAATCCTCATCCTATCCCTCTGCTTCGTCCTCGTCTCCACCCCTTCCACCCTCCAATCCTGGGCCAACGTCCTGGGCGTTATGGCCGCAATCCTCTCCTCCATCCAGTACTTCCCGCAGATCTACACGACTTTCAAACTCAGGCGTGTGGGCAGTTTGAGTATTCCGATGATGTGTATACAGACGCCGGGCAGTTTGGTCTGGGCGTCGAGCCTTGCGGCGAGGTTGGGGATGGAGGGGTGGAGTTCATGGGGGGTGTATGTTGTTACGGCGGCGTTGCAGGGGACACTACTCTCTATGGGGGTTTATTTTGAGTATATCAACCCCAGGAAACCTGAGTTGGTTAAGGATGCGACGGAGGGGGAGGAAGAGGTGCAAGATGGCGAGGATGGTGATAGGGAGGGAGAGAATGCTGCTAATGGTAGTGGTGATGCTACGGCTGATTCAGGGACTACTGCGACACAGCGTCGTGCGTCTGAACAAACACCACTGCTTCACGGGTCTAGTTAAGTTTTCGAGGCGTTTTGCAAGCGAGTTCAGTTTGGTTTGTATCGGTTATGGGACTAAGGAGCAGATTGTCACAGGAGTTTCTTCTTCATGGGAAAGGCGATCGATCGATTGATATATTATATCTGACTTGCATTTGATATACACTTTGTGCGCGTATTTACCCTAGGGAAACCTCCCTCATATGCTAGAATCATATCCATTTAACAGCATACCTTCCCTCAACATACATAACAAAGCTTTTTCCCTCCTAAACTACTAAACCAAACCCACCCTCCCCCAATAATCACCTCTTACTTATCTCTCCCTCCCCCCCATCTTATCCCTCCCCCTCTCCCTCCCATGCCTCACATCAACCTCTTCATTATGCCTCCTAACCCCCTCATCCTGCTCCTCAGGCCTCAGATTCGTCCCCTGATTACTCACATCGTTCCAATCATCCCTCATCGTAGGTTTACCTTCCGCCGGGGTACTGCGCGGTTCGCCGCCTGGTTGTTGTTGTTCTTGGGGGTGTTTGTGGGGGTTCGTTGAGGAGGACGGGGTGGATGGGGAGGTGGAGGGTTTATTGGGTGATTTGGGGGAGGAGGGCTTCGTGTGTGGGTGCTCGAGGTTTTCGGTAACGGGGTTGGATGCGCCTTGTTCGAGGGGGTGGGAGGCTGTGGGGTCTTTGGTGTCGGTGTCGCCGTAGCCGCCTTGGGAGTAGGGGCGAAAGGTAGTAGAAGTGAGGATGCGAGGGCGGGAGGAGAGGAGGAGGGCTCTGGTTTTGGTTGTGGGAGGGGGGCGGATGCGGATGCGGGATAGGGGGTTCATGGTTGTCGTGGGAGCGTTCGTTTGAGGGATAGTATGTAACTATAGATAGCTCTTCTTTGGGTGGGTAGCTGAGCTAGATATTGGTAGACAGGTAGAAAGTAGTATGATTGACTGTTATAAGTACCAACGATCATGCAACTATTCAACTTCAACCTCTGCGAATGCCAGAAATCAATCAGTTAAATATCAAAAGAGTTCCCTTCTTCATCACCTTCTTTCTCTCCTTTTGTCCTGTTTCCGTCTCCTTCGGGCATTGAGGCGTGATATCCACTTTTTCGATGGATGCGATGATGTCAGCGGGTTGTCATACTCGTGATCTTCAGTTTCAACAACCACCGAGGTTGATATCAAAGATCCAAGGGTGACAGGAGGCATGGATTTCTCTCTCTCAAAGAATAAGATAACCATAGTATTCCAAAGGAATCGCTTTTTCGTTCTCACAAGATCGACTTGTTGAAAAAATGGTAATAATGAATTAGACAAAAAAATGGATAATGGATGAAATTTACCCGCTGTTGACGACAGTAGTGACGAGGGAGAGATTCGGAAAAAAGGAATTGGAAAGGAAGAAGAAAAATAGAATCAATAGCTCAAGTAAACCCCCTTTATATACATCGTTCGTCTCCTCCTGGGACCCCTCGAGCCTATGCTTTCGCCATAAAACGCCAGATGAAAGAAGAAAGCAACCAAGAACTCCGTTGTAGAGGTGGTGGCAAGGTATAATCTGATATTCGATCAGATCAGAAGTGAAGATGGGAGAAATAAGGGAATAGAGATAATCGTGAAAGGTAACAGATACATGGATGCAAAACAAGTCGGAAAGAGAAGCACGGACAAGGTAGTTTAGGGGTCTCATTTTTGGAAGACAAACACGCAGAAACAAGAGATAGATGGTATAATATGGAGAGAAGACAAGAAGAAAGAAAGAGATGAGTAAGAAGATTCGAAGAATGGGACCTGGGTGAAGGTCACCACACCTTCCTACCTTGCGAGGGTCGTCTAAATGTCACATATAAGCGCGAGTCGGAGATGAGGGAGGACGGAAATGCGGAAGGTCGACGAGGTAGAGGGAGCGGAAGAGAAAAAGTAGAATCGTGTCCACATGAAAAAAAGAGGATGCTAATGAACCTGCCTTACCAACCAACGCCAGCGAGAAATCAGATAGAGAGAGATGAAAGTGGAAAAAGGCGGATGGATGGCCTAGTTGATGAACCATTCGCAGAAACAGTTGCTCTCGAAGGCGTCTCGTTGGTTCAAACTTCGCTTGTACGTGGTTGTCGGCAAGGGTTCGGCCTCATTGATGTTGATCTGGACTGGTGACACGGGCCCCGTCACTCTTCCATCCTCCATGACTCTCATCTGCTGGCAGTATGGCTGTTGCGAGGTCGGGGTAGATCGTTTCTCCTCAATCTTGATCACATTCGGATACAATTCAAGATACTCTTCGTCTTGCCCGGTCCAATCCACTTGTACCTCGTCCTCTCGGGGAGCTCGAGGGCGTAGAGCCGCGGGTACTTCGGTAGCAGCCGGCTCCATCGTCACAGCCGCCCCTGCGGCAGCTTCGGATGCTTGCTTGGCCATATCAGCAGCTTGTGCGTCGACAGTGGTTTGATTGACGTAGATAAAAACTTCCAAGATGGTGCTATTCCACCAACAGAACCACGGTTCGTCCCCTGGAACGGCAAGGCCCCTATCCTTATCTTGCCATTCAAAAAGCTTCGATTCATCGGCGGGTGATCTTTTGGCATCGGAACTAGATGGGAAGAATGACTCGGGTACGACAACAAGTTTATCAAAGGCGGTAAAAAAGAACAGGGCTGGTCCAAGTGGTATGTCGTCTTTATCAAGCATGAGTGACATCGGATACGCCGAGGGCTCAAGCTCGGGTGCTTGAGGCCCATACATAAGGGGTTCTTCGGCGTTTTCCCGCTCGAAGCGGACCTTCTTGGCGCCTGTGCGGCCTTCAACGCTGATGTGGAGATACCGTTTATCCAAACAGCCCCATGCGCTGTCGTAGGCTCTGTCGGTCACGCATTTGCTTGATCGATCCGAGGTCTCATTGCTGGAGACGATGAATTCACCCGTTGGTACGGGCGCCAGGCCTGTTGGGGTGGAAGAAAGAGGAGTTGCGTCGAAGTAGGTCGTAGCAGTTACAGTCACAACAACAGATGATGCTCTGAAGGATGTGTTAATCTTTGAGGGGGTAAGCTTGGGAATATTGAACTTACTGTGCAGTCATCATCGAGTGGGCCATTTCCCCTCCAGTCTGTTCTCCTTTCTCGTTTCCTAGTATCCCTCCAATGACACCTCCGATTACAGCTCCGATCAACAAAACCGCTGCAATGAGGATTGTCATCCATAGCGGAACACCACAACATAACCGTGCACTTCCTCGCTTTGATGGCTTTTCGTCGAATCTCGATTCTTCAGTATCTCCTGGATCTGGTGGACTGGGTGGTGGGAGCGGAGCCGCTCGTTGTGATTCATTGGGATCTATCAGAGTCCTCGATGAAACCTGCGATTGTGGTGATGTCGGGGGTAGATTCTCGGCCGGTGAATTTCGCTCAGCACTCGCTATACTGGCATGTCCCATGCCTAGTTTCGGTGGAATTCCATCAGGGTATCGTGAATACGGGGGTAATTGCTCCAGGTGACCATCTGGGCCAACAATATCACCAACATCCTCACCCCCATGCCCTGGTCTTCGCTGGTAGGCTTGGTTGTGACCAAGAAATCCGACAGGTATTGGAGACGCATCTTCAGCAGTTTCCTCCGGAACCGTATTCTGAGTGTACATGGCATATGGATGCTGGGGAGCCGTTGGTCCTACTAACGGCCTTTCGCTCGGTCGGGTAGTCGATGTCGTTGTCACACTTGAAGACCGTGTTACCGCGGTTCCTTGAGGGTACATCCCGTACGGATGACTCGGGCCCGTCTCGCCAACATATGGACTTAAAGCCCGTGGTATCGAAAAGTGTGAGGCAGAACTGGTACTCCGTTGGGCCACTGAGCGGGTATTCGACGTGGTGGCCGTCGCGGTGGTGGTATTGGTTGAGTTTGTCGTTACCGACGAGGTCCGGTTTGGGGATGCATTTTTGGGGAGGATATGGGGTCGCGATACGTCTTCCACGGACACACTGGCGCTATCATCAAAGGGGCTGGACAGAATTTCGCCATTGCGAGTCACGGCTACCGATACGGTGGATGCGGAACTGGCATTTCGATGATGAACGGTGCTGTCCTCCGCGGAGATGAAGGAGGAGGAAGCGCGATCGAAGTCATCGGGATCCAAGGGTTCGAGGGAGAATTCATCGCTGAAGATGTTGGGATTGGAGTAACGATATGATATCGAGCCACTCTCGGGTCGTCTCTCGAGGGAATCGTCCTGAATCTGGTTGTTCATCGAATCGTGTTGAGGCCGTCTGGGTGGGCGATGCCCAGCCATGGCGACTTGAAGAAATGCACAGCCCTCCTATCCAACACCACAATCAAACTCCAAAGTGCGTAGATGCCAGGGTCGTCGGTATATGTGTATGATGAGTCGTGTCGCTATATAGGAGAAGAGGGTATGTCGAGCCTCATGGGATGATGAGGATGATCGATGGAATCGTTGACTGGAGAGAGAGAGTTGAGTTTGTTTGAATTGGGGCGGGGGGGAGACGAGAGAGACGAGACGAGACAGAGTGAGAGAGAGAGAGAGAGAGTCAGTCTGTTCGTCTGGCAAGAAAGAAGGAAAAGCGTGAAATCGAAATTTGGTGAGAGTTTCCGGATCTATGCCTCTGATTGGTTTAGATCTTCCCGTTTGGGTAAAGCGTTCGCTTCGCTGCTTCTTCTTGTGTTTTTGTCCTCTTCGACTTCTTCTTTACTTCTACTACTACAACTACTAAGTATTACTACTACGGACTTCTCTCTTCTTTCTATCTCTTCTATTGTTTGCCTCGAGGGTCACTTACTCCGTTCTTCGTTGTCTATAACCCGCTAGGACCAGCTTGTGTTTGGTACTCTCATGCGAGATGGAACCACCCCTGCGCCGGCTACTGATGGAAACCCATCGCTTTTTGCTCACTACTTACTCTACTGAAGAAAACAAGAAGAAAAGGCATTATTGATTCTTCAATGTTGATAAGAATTCGCTAATTCGCTATTTTATTCACCGTGTCTCATGATTGCCTTCATGGATGGTACCTCGCTGCTTCGCCGTCTATTCTAAGCTCTTGTGGCAGTCTAATTCTCCTCCAAGGAGAATGTCTCGACTACTTCTTTATCGTCAAGTTTACATATTCTGTTTTGTGGTTAATTCGAGGGAAAGGCAGATTTAGCCCTACAATTCTTGAACCTTTGCAGAAACCACTTCCAAGACGAGAGGGAGAGAAACAAGGAGACCAAGGACCAAGTGAATCAAGCGAAATCGGGCGAGAACAATCCATGATCCTTCTCGAATGCCTAGAATTCAAGCGAATGCACGCTTCCCCTCCCGAGACCATGATAAGGATAGCAACACCGGGCCTCATTAGCTGTTCTGACCCCACCACAGTCACCATCATTATATCCTGCTATAGCAAGACCTAGCTATAACCACAGCGACCGGATAGCCTTGGCTAAATGTGAACACTGACTCGTTATCAGGTAGACTAAAAGCCTATCTCTCCGACAGATGGACTCATGCGTCTGTGACCATGTTCAATATCACCGTCTTCACGGTCGTGGGAACATATACCTACCTGTCTCAATCCGCACCCGGTTTACCCGTGTTATTGCCTCAAACCCATACCATTAAGAATATGCTTTTCTGCCTCTCGCCCTGCAATTGCAGGGAGCTCGTTGATCTGTCGAAGACCAGAATATCATGGGATCATCCGTGCGTCTCATTAACTTTCCTCACGTTGACATCATCTGCATTTCCGTCATGTATGGTGTGTTTCCTAGAAGATCTATCGACATGGTAGGCCATAGAGAGCAGGAGAGACGTCTTTGCGCGGATATCGCATTCAATAACCATTAATCGGTTATTATATCTATCCATCTTGACCTCGCTGGCAAATAGCCACAATCATCTCTTTGAAACCACTGCCCTAGCCATTAATACTAACCCGCAAACCTCCCAACACGTTTCACACGAATTGGACCTTATCATCCCTCGGAATAACTAACCTCTAACCTCTTCGACTCCACTCTCATCCCCCCATCGAATTACACGCATGGGATCACTAAACCGAATCATGGCTTTTTGGGCTTACGGCCCGACAACCAGGGTATCAACGGTCCCCATCCCTGCTGGATATTTGTGGCGAGATGCTTGATAGAGGAGGCGGTCTGAGTGTTAGGTATACATCCCTACTTGCATCAGGCGAGATGCCGATAGTGAAGGTGAGGGTGGTTTGTGCTTTTCTTGTTTTTTTTTTTCTTTCTTTCCGGAGTCTAGGCGGAATCGGTGCTGGTGGCGGTGGTGGGTGGAGGTGGGTTTTTTATCAGTGGATCCTGGGTTATAGTATGCTTTTATATATATTCTCCAAGTGGTGCGAGAGACTGATGTCTCTAACCCAAGGATAAAATATATTATTGACATCCATTTGTGCACAGTATAATAGTAGTTCGTGACTAAACGAACGACTTTTTCAGACCAAAAAAAATACCCGCCAATCAACGATGCTGCGTGACGGAAAAAAGGCAATATATTTAAAACGCGATATTAAATGCCAGGGATATTGTAAATCAATGTATGTGAGTGCTGGACTGGTATATTAAAACCACATGGCGATGATGACGCATTGTTGCCAGTGAGATAATGGATGGTGTATCTTGTGAGTTGTTTATCTGAGTGTTTATCGAAGGACGTATATAGTAGAAGGGGGGAATGGATATATCTTTACAGTCTCGGAAGAGTGGATATGGGTTTGGGGTATACATAATACAAAGTGTAGTCTCTAGCTGGTTATGTATGTATGTATGCACCGCCGAGACGGGAGAAGATGAGGCTTGGTGGCTTGGTGATTCGTTCCGGTTACACATGTATCCCCTCTCAAGTTTCGAAGATATATAATGTGCCCACCGGTGGGCGAACAGCGTTTCGGTCACCGAAAAGGCCATTTCGGTCTCGATTTCGGGAGGCCGCGGAGATGGTGAGTTGAGTTTTGGAGATTTTGGGCGTTTGGCGCTTGGGGTTGGGCGGTATGGTAGTCCTGGCTTTATTGTATGCTTTCTCGAGCCGAGAGATATGAAAGAAAGAATCCTCCTCGAATCCGCTTTTTTGCTCGTGAATCTCTACTTCGAGACCATCCGGCGTAAGAAATCTTCAGCTATGGAAGTTAAATCCCATGCGGATAAGATGCTGTATGAACAAGGTCATACATATCGCGGACAATCGGATTCTTAGACGTTATATGAACCCACTAGAACCGTTTTAGGGGGGAGGTAGCAGACTTAGGTTCGCCCGAAGAGAGTGTATCCCTCCTGGCTCCTTAAGTGGACCGTCTCAGATCAAGAATCTTCGATAGCTCAACGCGCCCCTTTTCACCCCATCCCGCAGGCCCACTCTGAATCTCTGGCCGAACATGTACGTACCAAGACCAAGCTCGTCTATCTAGCTCATCGGTACTGAGAGTTGATGCCCACGATTTGCATAGCAGGTCGATTGCATGGAGTAAAATACCCAGACACTTTTCTTTCTCTTGAGCAGCTAGAGAGAATGTCTTCGATTTGGAGGATTTGGTAACTTGGGGTTCCTCTGAGGCGTTGGAAAAGGACTTGAGTAGATATGTTCGTGCGGAATCTGGTGTATGGATGGGAAGTATGGTGTTCTCGGCTGGGCGACCACTGGATTTCTTGTGGTCGTTGGATTTCCTCAGTGCTTCCAGGTCGAGACCCCATAGAGCTGGATGTTCATTTAACGGCTTCGCATCGCCTTCTGCTTCTTCCCCTGGCAGAGCTGTCTCCTTAGAGTTGGTCCCTGGTGCTCCCTCCTTCCAGTCGTAGCCCCATCGCTTTAGAACCTTGATTTCTCTGCCCATAATTTTGACAGTTGGCTGCCCTTCTCCCCACCCTTCATCTTCTGCAGTCTTCCTTTGGTCTATCCCAAGGCTGACGGCTTTGGTCCGACTATTAGCACTTACAACGGCCTGCGCTAAACTGAGCCTGCTAGAGATAGGCTGCTCTGGCATGGTGTACTTAATAACCGTGACTGCGAATGCCAGGACTAGAGGTGCTCTGTTTGTAAGTAATATAGTCTTCGCTATATCATCCTCTTCGAGTGAAACTTCAGGGAGGGCTAGGGAAGTTTCGATTTCGAAGGGGGTTTGTTCCACCCCTGGTGAGACTTTCTTTGCCTTCTTGGAGGGAGAAGTTGCTACCTCGTCACCCGTGGCTCCACGCTTCTTGCATAACTTCTTTGCAGCGTTTGATACTTGCTTCGCAAGCTTTTCTTCAGGGAAGATATCTTGTATTATTTTGAAGTCTGCTTTTGCGATTTCATCTGGACTAGACCTTGTCAACGGCTGTATATTCTCAGAGGAAAGGTAACGACAATTCAATGCCTGATATGCGGGAAAATGGCGAGAGGTACCTGTTCAACTTCGCTTTCTGAAGCTCCTTGACCTTGCCCATAGAAGTAGCAAGGGGGATTTTAGCATCCTGCGATAGAAAGCGAAGAAGGGCATGAATCTGTGGAGCAGTCGCCATTATGTCATAACACGTCTCGCAGTGGATATGATCGAGCTGTTTGGATCACCATCTGGCATCTGTAGGTCGGACGTTTGATCAGCGATGGTTGCAGGTTCATGGAGAGTGAATCGACGCTGCAGCCGCAGCCCACCAGCAGCATTGATGTACCTTACATAATCCGACAGGAAATAAGGCTGAGGACCCACTTTTGTATCCGTAAAGTACGCTAAACCAAATCCAACCAAGCCTCAATCCGGCCTCAAGTTCGAAGCACCCAGTGTTGGCTACGCCGCTGGTCTCAAGAACGATCCCTCTGATATACGACCACGTCTGCGAACGGAGGCAATTATGCCTGACGAATCGAAAACTCGAGAATTCCCTGCCATATCCTCCAAACTTGCCGCACCCACCAAGAAATCGCTGTTCGAACGCCAAAAGGCGGAAGCGGAGGCGAAGCGAATTAGAGAACAAGCAGAGACCGCTGCCGTTTACGAGGATTTCGTGAAGTCTTTTGACAATGATGCGGACACATCCCCTCCCCAGAGCGCACCGGGAAGGTCAGGCCCATATGGAGGGAGAGGTTCGGGCCCGGGCGCCTTTGCAGGAGGCCCGTCGAAGCGACACTTTACGAGCGGAAACGTGAGAAACAGCGGGCCGGGGAGTCTTGGACCTCCTCCTCCGTCACTTTCGAGGAAACGGAATTATGAAGGGATACAGCCTCCACATCGAAACAGGGACTCTAGTCAGGGGATATTTGCGTTTGAGAACTCCCCTCCAGGGCCCATGGATGCGGCAACGGCATTTCAGACATCTGACGACGAGGACGAGAAGGCAGTAGATAAGAAGGAGGCAGAGCGAGCTGCGGCAAAACCGACATTACATTTATCATCGTTACCACCTGGGACGTCGCCTGCTGTTGTCAAATCACTTATGCCACCCGTACTGGTGGTAGATAATGTTAAGATGCTGCCACCCTCTGGCCAGAGCGGCGGGGAGCGCACAACATGGTCTGCTATTGTTACTCTTGCAAAGGAGACAGCTGCGATGGACATGGATACCGCTGTGAGCTCGCTACAAAACAAATACCTCGGGTGGGGCTTTTATCTCTCAATATCGCGGCATCTCTCTTCTGCGGCTATCAGTTCAGGAATGCAGATGACTACGGGATTGGGTTCTACGACCTCTCTCCCGTTCGGAGCTCGACCAATTCCCCAAAAGCCTATGGGCCCCATGAACCGCGCCCCTCCCCCAGGGCCTCATCGAGGGGGCATCGCACCACCGTCGTCATACGGCCCTGGATATGGGAGGGGTGGTCCCGCCCATCAGGTCAATGTCAACCCACCATCAAACCTACAGGAATTGAAACTAATACATAAAACACTGGAGAATTTACTTACATATGGGCCCGAGTTCGAAGCACTTCTCATGAGCAGGACTGACGTACAGAAACAAGAAAAGTGGGCGTGGCTATGGGATCCCAGGAGCCCAGGTGGTGTTTGGTACCGGTGGAAGTTATGGGACATCCTCACAGACTCTCAGAGGCATAATAGGGGCCGGGGCCGAGATAGGAACCTGCCGATATCAGTTTTCGAAGGGGAAGCGTCATGGGCACCGCCAGAGAAAAGTCTCCGATTTGAACACACGACTGAAATGAAGGAATTTGTTTCGGATGAAGAATACGACTCCTCTGATGATGAAGACTCAGACCGAGAAGACGATCGGCGGCGTCATGACGGTGCCGAGAATAGCAATGCTGATGGAACGGGTTACATGAACCCTCTCCAGAAGGCAAAACTTGTACATTTGCTAGCAAGACTCCCGATCACGAATGCAAAGTTACGAAAAGGGGACGTTGCTCGCGTAACAGCCTTCGCCATAGACCATGCAGGTGAGGGTGCAGACGAGGTCGTCGACCTAATAGTCTCTAATGTCTCAAACCCACTTGCCTACACGGGAGCCAACCCAGACTGCGAGCAAGATAAAAATTCCGCAAGACTCGATAATGCTCCCGAGAAAACCACTACCGAGGAAACGAAGAATCCCACTACATCCGACCTACCATCAAAGGAAAAACTCGACACATCATCCGCCAAACTCGTAGCCCTCTACATAATCTCTGACATCCTCTCCTCCTCATCTACGAGCGGCGTCCGCCACGCCTGGCGCTACAGACAGCTTTTCGAGTCCGCATTAAAGTCTCGACATGTATTCGAGCAACTCGGCCGCCTAGAAAAAGATCTAGGATGGGGCCGCTTAAAAGCCGAAAAATGGAAACGGAGTATCGGTAGCGTGCTCCATTTATGGGAAGGATGGTGCGTCTTCCCGCAATCCAGCCAGGAACATTTCACTCAGGTTTTTGAGAAACCGCCTCCTACGGAGAAGGAGAAGAGGGAGGAGAGGGAGAGGTTGGAGGCTGAGAAGGCGGCGGGGATGTTTGGAGGCAAGGGGAAGAATAGGTGGAAGGCTGTTGATGAGGATACGACGAGTGGCGCGGCGGCAGCGGGGCATGATGGGGATGGGAAGGATCTTGATGGGGAGAAGATGGATATAGATGTTGATGGTGCGCCGATTGTTGATGACGATGAGGATCTTGATAATATTGACGGTGTTCCAATGGAGGATAGTGATCTGGAAGATGTGGATATGGATGGGAAGCCGTTGGAGGAGGATAGCGATGGAGATGGACCGGCACCAGAACCTCAGGAACCTCAACCTGAAACTAAAGGGGGAGAAGCACCCAGCCAGGCTAACGATAAGCCGGCCGACCCTGGACCACCACCTCGTCGGCGTCGTCCCAAGGCGGAGGACATGTTTGCTGATTCCGATTCAGAATGAGCAACTTGTAACACCTTCACTCCCATTCTTGCCCTGTAAATAATTTTTCCTGCCATGAATACCACATCTTATTCACTTATTAAATAATAATAAGAGAAGCCACGATTGAATGCCCATGCCCATCCCATCTTCGATGCGAACCCCCTATTACTCTTGTATGTAAAAATACACACCAAAAAAACCCGCAAATTACATAGCGTTTTCCAGCCCGAGCCCTATCACGACCCGATCATCAACACCCCACCAAAAGATCAACCCCGCGAGTTTAACAACCGAACGCTTTTTCTCTCTTCATCAACACTCGTCACAAAATCAAAAGTCTTGATCAAGCTCTTGTCTCTATTAGAAGATTTCAGATTCCCGCGGAGAAAAAAAAAAACATCTGTACAACATGGCCGGTGAGTCTCGCGCATCCTTTCTCCCCATCCTGCAGCGCGAGCGCTCCTCTGCGATTATTTTATAGACAAAGGCGCGAAAACGTCCCAACATATATGGATAGAGCTAACCTTTGTTTCGTTTTTCGTTCTAGATTTCGCAGCTGTCGCTCGTATGTCCGAGATATCCCTCGCGCTCTCCCCCCCTACCCTTCTTTGAGAAGCTCCAGTTGAGCCAAAAATGAAGGGAATGTCGCGCCGGGACTAACAGCGGTGGTGTTTCCCCTTCTACAGAACAATTCGTTGAGTTCTACTACAAGACCTTCGATGAGAACCGGGCAAACCTTGCCGCCCTCTACGTACGTAGTCCCCGCCCCGTGGAATGGAAATCCGAGTAGGCGGATGGACAGATTGATAGCGCTGAGTATAAAGGGCTTTGGTGGCTTGAGACTGACGTGGGATTTGAAAATGAATAGCGCGACAACTCTATGCTCACTTTCGAAAGCGCATCTGTCCTCGGCGCGAATGGTATTGTTGAGAAGCTTACTGTGAGTGGATCTGGATCCTTGGGGATGGGCGATGCGGTTTAATCGGGTCGACGATTTGCTGACGGATGAATAGAGCCTTCCCTTCCAGAAAGTTGCTCACCAGGTGGCTACCTGCGACGCGCAGCCCGCTGGAGACTCCGGTGGAATCCTTGTGTTGGTGACCGGTGCACTTTTGGTAAGTTTTGCGAAGACCAGGGCCCAAGATATCGTGTTAGGGGAGGACTCGGCTTTCTAACTCGGGACATGGTTTAGGTCGATGAGGAGCAGAAGCCCATGAACTACACACAGGCCTTCCAACTGTTGCCCGATGGCTCGGGGAGCTACTTTGTCTTCAACGACGTCTTCAAACTCATCTTCTCTGCCTAGAGATGAAGCGTGGGACCTTCGGGATGGGGGTTGGGCGGAGCAGGAGGCCTGGAAGGGAAGGAGACCGGGAAACACAGGATTAGGGATTGAGTTATAACCCAGTTGGACTTGCGAAGGGAGCGAAACCGAAAGGGAGGTATATGTTTTTGGCACGAGGCAAGCCGACTCAGAGGTGGTTATTCATGACAGATGAATGTGGATGATTATCCCACTCTCCTTCTTCGACAGGCTGTTGCGTGTGTTCGAATTCTGAGAATAGATGTGACGACAACTAAATTTCATTTAAATCCTGGCCATTTCTGTGTGTTCTGCACTATAATTCCATAGGCTGTATGTAGAAGGTTAAGGCCTCTCATACATGCGCCTACGTAGACGCGTGGCACAGCTCTGCAGAATTATCTTCAGGAAGTATATCAAGACAGAAACTCTTGTCGCCCAAGTCTGCTCTTAGGCTTTAGCTGAGACACTTCTTCATCGCTAATCTCTGATCTCTTGCAACCTTGAACAGGGATCTCTTCACTGCAAGCAAACCCGAAACGTGCCACGAGGTCCTTTATTATAGAGAGAGGGAAAACAGAGATAGACAGATCAAAGGAAACTGCCATTTTCTTCATCATCAATTGTTCAGCACAATCAATTCTTCCCTTTCCACCTTGGTCGAAGATACAATTATCCGTCATCAAAAGAAGTGGCTGAGCACTTCACCTTTTTACGCCACCGTTCTTTCCGTTGTTTACGATCCGCGGAAGGAAAATACCACGCCATCATCAAACGGGACAAGTCACAGTTTCTTTTTCTCGACAAAGTACGAGCTGAACGAACGTCAAAGAAAAGAAGAAGCTCCAGACACGGACATACAACTTGGATTAAGACGACTTGACGACTATCACGATTAGAACTTTTCATCTTAGTACCTTGAAGCTGAGACTCTTTTCAGTCAGCTATCCTCATTTCAACGACGTCAGTACTGCATAGCAACCATCAGGAGACGGAAGACGCAGAACAAGAGCTGACAGAGTCTTGAAATAGCTTTTCTCGTGTTTTTAGAAGACTTCACGTCCCACTTTCACAATGACGCTATCCGAGGAGCTCAAGTCGAGGAATTTCAGTGAGTTAGACCAGCTTTGACCTCGCGGATGCGGAAGGAACTTCTGAAAGCTAACCGATGGTTCTTTATCTCTTTGAATAGGTATCTACGGACAATGGTTAGTTCTACCTTATTCCCCTTCATATTCGGAGTCTGGGTGCGACGTGCGCGGTATCTTCGCTGCGGGTCGAGGCGGATGGGTGAGCGGCGTGGAGCGGAAGCTTGGAATATCCTATCGACAGCTAGAGCTCTGCCTAGATGAGAGTTAATGAGCCTCAAGGGATGCTGGAGATATGCCATTCAATCCAGATGATGGGATATACATAGCTTGGAGCTATGGTTCATACTGTGAATATCGATGATTGCTGACCAGTTCTGTGACAGGACGGGTGTTCTTTGCATAATATTGTGCCTTGCCTTAGGGATCGCCAATATCTTCAGTTTCAACCTTCTCATAATCTTCAGCGTGATATGCCTGTGAGTTCCCTTCCCCGATAACCCGGAAAATAGCCGAACTAACAAGTAATAGTGTTTCCGGCCTAATCCTCATATTCGTTGAGATACCTCTTCTATTGAGAATCTGTCCCACGTCTCCGAAATTCGATACCTTTATCCGGTACTTCTCGACGAACTACATGCGTGCTGCAGTATACCTGGCTATGAGCATCGCGCAATGGCTTAGTCTCCTCGTCGGTGCGTCCAGCCTTATCGCCGCCGCAGTTCTCCTTCTCCTTGCCTCGTGCTTCTACGCCTTGGCTGGTCTTACGGGACAGGACTTTACTGGCAGCAAGACGCTCGGTGGACAGGGAGTTGCGCAGATGATTGTTTGATGATGGAAACAATGGTGTTGACGAGCGATGGGAATGAATTGTTAGGCAGATGAATGGGTGGATGGCGAAAGGCACGATTTATCTTCGAAACTGACGCTTTTACGCCAAACAAGCTGCTGGGGGATGACGGGGGAATACTGGACCATGAGTGCCTGGACAATGGAGGTGGTGGTTGATACGGCTAGGCACTGGAATTAATCAGTGTAACTCTTATACCTCCTTTCTCCAACTTTGTTTTTCACTTGTTCCCGTTTTCTTTTGATGGTCGAGTTATTTGTACTCTAGGGATATGTCTTATGTTCTCACCGTGGCATAGGAATGTGTCGCCTTTCCCTTGTTCGTCTTTTTGTCAAGTCTAAATTGGTGTTTCGGGTTAGTAATGATACCTTTGTAGCTCTCTATGCCTTTATAGATAGGGGTTGTTTATCTATCTATCTGCTTTCTGTCTCGGGTCCCCTATATGCTCTTGCTTTCTCCTGTGTCTAGATTTCGAGGCGAATCACTTTATTATCCTCGAGCGACTGCGTCGTCGGCCTACCGCTCCCTTCCTAAAACGATGCCAGGGCTTCCGAACCTGATCACGTGGATGGGATCGAGCTTTAATTTCGTCAAATATCAAACTCCAAATTGATTTTATTCACAACGGCAACAATGAAGAACAAACAATACCCCGTTCATTGTTCCGTTATTGAAAATCTCGTTAGGATGTAAGCTGATCCTAACCTCTTCAACTCGGGGCCCAGAGTCTATGAAAACTAGGACTACATATCAAGGACGAATGCTGATGGCAACGTCCTTTGAAAGGGCTTGTGGCGCTGCTCCCATCAACAACTTCAGTGCTCAATCTCAAAGAAGTGTTGCTATTTCTTCCGATTTGAACCATGATTCTAGCGCTTTTTCTGTTTATTGTCTTGCCCCCCCCGGATATGGCTAAAAGTCGACACCCAGCTTTGTTAAGCCTTCTTATCCTTGGTGATCGGGAACAATGGCACTGTTGAAGTGGCCACGCGCGTGATTTCATTGACTTCTCAGTCAACCTTTTCATTTGTGATGCATTCGTATTTAGTGCTGTATATCCCTCGATGTATAGCTTTTCAAGACCTTAGTATTTTACTTGCCAGATCACAATGGATGGTACCAGCCAAGGAGAAATTCCAGCGGGAACACTGTCCCTGCTCCCTCCTGAAATAAGGAGGCTTATCCTATACTTTCTTCCAGATTTATCCGCCCTGAGAAATGCAATCCTCAGTCACTCCTGCCTGTATGGAGTATTTGCCGAGAACAAAGATTACATCCTTAGATCGATCGTGCTCTCGTACGTTACCCCCGAGTTGTATTCAGTTGCTTTGTCGGTTCACGAAGCCTCGAAGGTCGAGCCGCGGACACAAGAGAAGTTCCTCGACATATTGGCCTGCTACGACAACGCTGATTTGTGCCCACCACACCGGCTGAGCTTTCACGATTCTGCCTCTCTCTTGAGTATGCACTCTCATGTGTCCTTTTTTACCCAGCGCTTCATTGCCTCTACGCTTTCCACCCATGCCCCAGCTGGGAACACGGAGACACCAACTGTATCTTCTCGCGAATGGCGCCGAGTTGCGCATAATTTCTATCTTTACGAGCTCTACTACTGTCAAGTCTTCAGGTATAGTTTCACGTCGGCAAGTCAGGTATTCTCAGAATTCGATAAAACTGAACAAAAGAAAATACTTCGGGAACGACATCCTTTTTGGGAGATTGAGCAGCAAACTTGCATCTACGAGTATCTCTATCGGGAACTTTCTAAAGGTTTGCTTGCTCTGTTGCCTAACCTTGCGAACGACGCAAATTCCGCTACTAATGGTAAAATTCAATAGTATACAATCATTTAGCTTACCATGATATAAAATGGCATCGGGTTGTTCAGGGGGGCTATTCCGATCTAGAGGCTTGGGAGTCAAACGGTGATCGTAAAGTAAATATGGTAAGCCCCGCGAATTAAATGCCATGGTTATATGACGCTGATTATCTCTACTTTTAGCTTCAGTCTGGCTTAGCATTCATTCGTTCATTCATTACTGTTGATTCTTTTGAGGAAGGACTCAAGATAATCTATTCGAAGGCGGAAATTCGGCGGCCACCACCGCCTTATCGCAAATGGCTAAGTTACGATCCACACCACGACCAAGCCATGCTCAAGGAATATAGCTTGGAGAAAATAGAGAGCCTAATATACCCTTCGTTCCTGATGGATCTCGACAATGGCCCGGCTGAAGCGTGGAGGTGGACTTTCGCTTCGGAATATAGCGTATCCTTCGGCTATAATCCCAGGACGCGGGAACTTCGCCGTTCAGGATATATCATGTGGGATTATGCCCGGCTTGTAGATTGGGGGTTCTTCCAGGGAGATTGGGTCCCTCCCTCTCTCGATCGCAGTCCCGATGACGTAAAGCGAGAGCAAGCCTATAGGAGAGCGCAAAGTTGGAAAGAGACTTGGTGTACGGGTGCTAAGGGGTGGTGGAGTGCTGGGGATCAGAGCCAAGTTACTTTTTGGGGGAGGGCCCCCTCTGGGTTTGGGGAATCGATCCCGTACGAAGAAGCATACGAGGATGACTTACTATTTGCCAGGTAGACTTTTATTAGGTTCATGGTAAACAACCTCGTGTTAATAATAAGTTGTGAAATAAAATCTAGACTTGCAATAATAGGGGCAGCATGTGGCATGGGACGGAGCCATTAATATATCATCAATCTGGGTGTAGGGGATTGAGCACTACCAACCGCCGTGCAGTTCGGGGATCAGATCATAGAATAAAAATATATAACCACAGTTATGGAATAAGAATACACCCCCCTACTTGATACAGGTCCACGAAAAGGCAGAAAACAATGTCATAAAATAAACAAACTCTCTCGCTATCGTATCACACGCACCATCATCACCACCCAAAACGAGAAGACCCTTACCTCCAACAAGATGAGTAAAGTTTACGCAAACTACATGGCGCCGGTCTAAGACTAGCTCGCCTGATCAAATTTCAGAGTCCCATCGGAACTTCTCTTCCCATCAGCGGATGCAGACATTTGCTCAAGGTCCTTATCCGAGACGCTCTCCTCGTCTTCTAATGCCATATCCTCCTGAGACGTGCTTGGGAAGGGCGAGGGTTTCTTCCCTGGAGCGGCAGTGTCATGTGATGCCGTCTCTGGGTGTCGTGGCTCTTCCTCAGTCTCCGCCTTGTCCTCATCTGGTTCCTTTGTAGCTTCATTTGACGGGAGAGGGTTGTCAACTGCAGATGGTAAAGGCGAAGGCTTATCAGCCTCCTCATTTGGCGATTCGTCCGTAGGAGATTCGTTTGTGGGCGAATCAGTTGCGGGAGAGGCCTTATCTTCATCTGCTTCAGGCGACGTAGACTCAACAATATCGCTTGCCGTCTTCTTAATGGGTGGTTCTGCAGAGCTCGAAGGCTCAGATGAGGGTGACTTCTCCACAAGTTCGTTCTCACCCACAACAACAGCTCCATCCTCGTTGATCTGCCAAACGTTCCAAGAGCCAGTAATCTTGATCTCAGGAGTTACCTGTTTTGCAGGTGGTGGAGATTCCACCTTTTGGGGAGTAGCAGCCACTGCAGGCTTCCTCCTGGCTGGACCACGAGCCCTACCCTTCCGAGCATCACTCAAAGGACCCTTTTCAGCCGGGGCTTTGGGCTCCTCTTTCTTCTCAGGTGGTTTTGGTCCAAGCTGAAGGCGCTTGTCTAGATCAGAAAGGAAGCCAGCTTTGAGCGCGGCAATCTTAGATCCACCGGGCTTTGATGGGACTACAGGCTTCGCCTTCGTAGAAGGGGCTGCAGGAGCATTCTCAGATGCGTCACCACTCTCAGCGGAGCCGCGGGAGTTAACCTTGGAGAGGCTTTCTGAGGAGTCTCGGGCGGGCCTTGCCGGGCGTGCAGGTATTTGGGGTTTCGGTCGATCAGGTAGAACTGGCTTCCTTGATTCCGTGGGGGAAACATTCTGTGAAGCACCTGATGGGGTAGGCTGTAGTGGCGGTTTGGTCTGGCTATCGAAAGGAGGGGCCTTAAGCACACGCTTCTGCGGACGCGAAGGGATTGGCGGAGCTTTGGTAATATCAGGTCGCGGTGGGACTGCAGGCTTGGAAGGCACCTCAGCTGGGCTTGCTGTGTCTTCAGGCTCAGGGGTTTGAACCGTTGTAACGAGCTGGAGGCTCTCTGGAGCGTCTTCCCAAACGTCTTTGCTTGGGAATCGATGTTTCGTGTCCGGTCTCTCAGCTGTCTCGTCCTCCAAATGGCTTTTAGAATCCTGGATCTGAGAGGCTAGCTTCTCAGTATCCGCTTTCTCAGTGCCCTCCTTTCGAGCGGCTTCCTGATCTGGGCTCTCAAAGGCACTAACTGAGCCTTGCACGTCCTCTCGACTTGGTACATCTGGCGTTGAAACGGTGGTATGTAGTTGTAAACTGTTAGGCGTGTCTTCCCAGACGTCCTGGCTTGGGAATCTGCGTTCAATATGTCCTGGACGCTGCTTAAACCGATCTGCAGCCGACATCTGTTGACCCTCTTTCCCTTCGTCCTCCGGGAAGAGTGGTTCATACTCTTCGACATCATCTAGCGGGGTGTGCACTGCCTCGCCTTCTTCACCGCGAGAATTGAACCTTTCCCTCGTCGGTCTGTTACTAAGTTTGCTACTAGTCGCACTCCTTGAAACTTCCTGCTCGTTCCCAAAATAGCCACTTTCCTTCCCCTCAAACGTTGGGGATATCGCGGGGTGCATGTGCTCAGCGTTAGGTTCCACTTCATCCGAAGCCAATACTGACACATCATCTTCACGTTCGTGAATGCTTGCATGGGCACCATGTTGACCACGGTCCTCAATCGCTGGAGCAAAACCATCAGGATGGTGCTGGTGATGATACGGTTCATCAATATGAATCACACCTTCCGTCTCCGCGGCCTCATTCCACACCCCTGAAGTTTCCTTCAATTGTTCATCTTCAGCCGAAGGGGGTTCTGTAGCAGGAAAGCTTGATTGGCGCAATGGTGACTCAACTGCGGCTTGTGAATCCTTGGGCAGTGTGTTCTCAATATGGCGGCTCGTAGGCCGTGGGGAAGTTAGACGTGATGTAAATTCCTCGGAAGCAATATATCCCAACTCCTCTTCAGGGGTCGCAGCTGCCGTAGATGAAGTCCCTATATTGACGATTAGACATAGGTCGAACTTTTTTTTTACAGGGTTGTTTTCTGTGCTCACCGAGTCCTGACCCTCTGCTAGCAGAGTCTCTGACAATTCTATTCAACTCATCACTGCTTAGAGCAGATTCCGGTCGTCCACCAGAAAGACCTGGTCCGTACTGCCCTTGTTCTTCGCGAGCCAGCTCATCCGGATGCTTGTCGTACCAAGCCTTTTCGAATCTATCATTAGACTGTACGCCATGGCCATGGAGACCATAACTGCCTGGAGGTTGAGAGCTATCACGCCCACTACCTGTTCGGCGATGCCCGCGGCCTGGTCTTGTAGAAGAGGCAGTAGAAGGGTGAGGGGGTACAGATGGGGCCTGCACATCGCCAGCATTCGGGTACATCGGTACTTGTTGACCAATTTCCGGGATACCGTGCTCATCTCCATGCTGTACGGAACTCCTGCGCTCAATTGACGGTGCAGTCGATGACGCAGTACGCGAATCTGCACGGTTCCCAAAATCAGATTGCTCGTAACCCGGAGACACCGCTTTACCAAAGCCCGCAGCTGCAGCTTGCTGCGAATTCGTATGCGTCACAGCCTGGACCTTCGCTCTTGCGGTTGAGCTAGGTAATGATGGCCTCGGAGCATGAAGCTTCACGTCACTCCCAATATCCCTCTTCTGCTCAACGGGAGGTTCTTGAACCTCACTCGAGTTATCCAATGTATCCTGCACATTTATATCCTCGTATTCCATTCCTTCCTGGCCGAGCGAAGGTAGGGTAACGCTGGAGGGACGTGATGGCCGATTCGAGCTTGGGTCATTCCGTGACTGTGGGCGCGCGGCGGAGCCTGGAATTTCGTTCAATGGCGAAGGGGCAAAGCTATCCCGTCCCGGAGATGTTGATCGCTCGAGGCGTCGGTTCGAGGGACGGGGTGGGATTTTGGGCGCATCGGAACTCGGTGCGGAGAGCCCGGGGCGAGGAGACCGGGAGGGTCGGGGAGGCACGACAGGGACCGTTGACGGCATCTCTGGGAGCTGAACCGTACGAAGAGGGGAATTCCGAGTGCTGAGAAGTAAGGGGGTTGCTAATGATTAGTTCCTCGTCAGCTCGAGCCACAGCAAGAGTCCTGAGCTTCAAATAGTCCCCAAAACAACGTTGCGATTGAGAGCTCTCCTCAATATTTGTCTCCTCCTTCTATGCTCCTCCGAGTTTCTTTGTTATATAGGGTTCTTCTTGCCAGTCCGACGTACAACCTTCAATTGGGTTCTTCAACTCTCGAGTAGACAATACTTCTGAGAAGTAGACGGAAGCCCAGGCAATACTGTCGGACTAACAAGCCACGAGACAAAGTATAAATGTTGCTGCCCAAAGCATCAGGGCGTCCGCAATGTCATACAAACGCCTGTCAGACGTGGAGGATATCCGTACAGCTCATCGCTTCGCTGTGAGAGACAACAGACGGGGCACCAGTGGCAAAAGGATGCATCGAGTAAGAACACGAATAGCTTACCTTGAGGATCCTAGCCAGGCAGAGCTGACAAGGCCAGGACTAACCTGAAAGGTCGCTAAAGACAATGAGGTTGGGATTGAAATCGTTCGATGGCGGTTGAGATGTGGAGGGTTGTATGTAATAATGAGGAGGATTGTTCGTCAAGCAATCTGCAGGATGTGGAAATATTGGCAATAAGAGCTTATGCCTTATGATCACCTATCACGAGCCCTGCATGTTACATCTCCAACACTGAAACGGCTCTCAAACACAGTCAATACTGTGGCAATAGATAAAGATAAGGATAGCTCAGTCAATCGTCTTCCTCTTAATGGGTATGTCTGAAGTTAAAGTTACCTAAACCTGAGAAGTAAATATCTAACAAGTCGGGTATAGTCTAACGGTTAGGATAGCTCGCTCTCACCGAGCAGGTCGGGGTTCGATTCCCCGTACCCGAGTCAGTTATTTTTTTTCCCCGAACAAACTTCTTCCCCTTTTTTTTTCGCGCCGTCGTGCCAGTGGCAAGTCTGTTTCGGCTGTGATTGTGAAAGACAGAAATATCCACCAAATCGGGTATAGTCTAACGGTTAGGATAGCTCGCTCTCACCGAGCAGGTCGGGGTTCGATTCCCCGTACCCGAGTCCAATTATCTTTTTTTATATTCGCATAGTTCTGGCGTCGGCGAGTTTCTGCGGCTTGGTGGTGTGGTGTGGTATAAAATTTTTTTTCTTAAGGCGGGAGAGGTAGCAGCGTTCACACCGTAGGTAGATGCACCAACCACAAAAGACAAATAAAACCAGAGAGCCCTATATCAGGTCGCACTGTCTTCCATGTGAGTGGTGGATATACTTAAGCACGTACACAGTAGGATCATCGGAAGGCCTCACCCAGAAGGCAATTAGAGAGGAGCCCCATCTTGTGTATTGGGAGCCATATATACAAAAGAAAAGAAGAGTCAAACGAAAAACAGGAGCTGATCCTTTGGCTATGTAAATTCAGGCTGCTGAAACCACCGAAGTGGTAGCTATTCGTATTCTTCGCCTACAGTAAGTACACCCTTTTTCCATACCACCTGATCTCCCAATGGGTCTCTAAAGTAGAATAAGGGTGGGTGAATCGAAAGAAATAATGCCGGAAAGAAAAACAATGGAAACAAAAAAACAGGAAGGAAGACGAAGGACAAGGGGGGGAGGGGGGTTGGGGTGGATGGATGGATAGGCATTTACTAGCCATTCCTAAAGTTTTCAACGCCTAAACTGGGTATCTCAACTAAATGATTCGAAGGAACGCCTTCGTCTCGTCGTCGTTCGAAGAAATTATCGCACTCGGATACTACCATCGCCCACTCTGCGAGTGCGCGACCAGCATATTTGCTTGCAACGAGGGATTTGTTCACCAGATCTGGAGGGGATATTTCCTCTGGGGAACAGATTTTTTCTTTGGGGAGGTCGGAAGATGGGGTGGCGTTTGTTGGGTTCCAATTGTTGGGTTCATGTTTGTCTTGGTCACTCGCTGCTGCGCGTGCTCGTTGTGACTGTAAGACTAGCTGAGCAGGGACTGGAAGTGGAGGAGGGAAGAGGCGTCTGTTTTTTGTAGGCCACTGCGGGCGATCAAGCCACTCGAGGGAGAACCTGAAGGAGAAGGTTTGGTGCGGTGTACGGGGTTTCTGCGTGTCATCAAGTGCCGTCTGATCTTCCGCCCCTTTCTCATGGTTATTATCTGCCGACGAGACATCATCGAGGGGATTCTGTTCCGATTCCTCAGAGCTACTTCCAGGGGGTGTCACTTCGCCGGGTCTCGGGTTACTAGGACTACTGAACATCGTCTTGAGGATATTCCACCTTTTCTTTGGTGGTTGTGAATCCGAAGAAGCACCATTTGAAAGAAGACCCCTCATAGAACCGTGATTGGTGTATGAGGTTTGCTGCACTGTCGAATTTAGAGGCGCAAGTCGGTCGAATGTAAGAAAAAGGTTGTTGCGAGGGGGGGCGGCCTCGTTTTTGATGATTATTATTCGACGCCCAGGGGCTGGGGTACATGGCGCGGATGATAACGCTGGAGATATTCCCTTCTCTGCCTGTGACTGCGTGGTGAGATAATAAGACCAGATATTTCCAAGTCTTGCGGCAAGTGTATTATAAATGCGCCTAGAAGTAACGTTAGCAGTGGCTCCTCAACATAACGACAAAGATATAGATCTGGGTACTCACAGATTAAGGGGTGAAGGTTCACCGTCATATCGAGCAACTCTCCAACACAAAAGTCGGTGGAAATAGGAGCGAACCATAGGGCTCCAATGATTGAAGAATGAGAAGAAAAAATCCTCATGCAAAAGTAATCCAAAGCAAAAACCTTCCCTCCTCTCCTCGGTGTCAGTGATAATACTCCAAGAATTGAAAAGG
The DNA here is from genome assembly GCA_032988195.1 of Arachnomyces sp. PD_36. Taxonomy (NCBI): domain Eukaryota; kingdom Fungi; phylum Ascomycota; class Eurotiomycetes; order Onygenales; family Arachnomycetaceae; genus Arachnomyces; species Arachnomyces sp. PD_36. Next base: position 1,470,666 of record JANTQE010000002.1, on the reverse strand, counting down.
AAAGAAAAGACTCGAACAGTCGTCAAGGAATTGTGGCTTTGAGTCATTTCCTTGCTCACTGAGAGCCAAAATTTCCAATCGAGGAGATCCTGTTGTTGAGTGACTAGGCAGTAATGGGATATGATTTCTACTACTTCCTCCAGGAAATCACAGAGGACGAAGCATGTATTGTGATCGAAAACCGATGTTTTACGGGCAGCAGTTTTAAGGAGCCCACAGAACGATTCTGCGTATAGCTGTCTCACACTGCTTGATTCGTCGCTGTTTTCGGATAAGAGGTCTCTTAATAGGATAATCAATCTATTTTCCGACATCGAGCGCAAAGCGTTTGCCGCGCCAAGAGGTAATACCGCGGCTGAGGTATCTGCTTCATCTACGAAGTCGTCGAACGTAGTTGACGTTGCGCCATGTGAATTCTCTGCTGGCTGGGGGGTAGACTGTTTATAGAGGGTGTTTTCCAAGACAACTAGAAGCTGGGCATGTACCGATAACAACCCGGGCGCGCATATTCGCTTCGATTTGTCTAGGCCAGAGGGCAGGAATTCGGCAAGAAGGATGTGGAAGTGTTTGGTGAAAACGAAGAAAAGCTCGGTGTCTCGCCCCGACCAGCGAGAAACCCAAGGGCCGTTCCAGGGGATGTTGGCTGCGCCTATTGGAGGGTTGATTGGGAGGCGGAGATAGCGGATTAGTGCTGCATGGGACGTAAAACCTACGGATCTTATGGGATGTGGGAAATTCGATGCGATATTTTCCGATATGGATTTCATGTTGGAACCACGATGTACTTCACATTCGGCCAGAACCCGTCGAAGAATGGTAGGGGAAGGGTTCCAAAGGCGGGCAAGGGTATCAGCTACCCCAGGGCAAAAGTAAAAGGCATAAGCGCAGGCTTTCCCGCAGAATGCTACGAGACTAGCAGGCGCATGTCTCATCGACATCCTATCCACCACGAAAGCCATCTGGGACAAGAGGTTCTGGACGAAGATATTACGGATATTGTGATAGATGGATTCAACCAAGAAGTCGGAACCGGTAGACTCTAGGGATGTATTGGATCTCGAAGTAGCGACTTGTTTTGACGGGTTGGCCAAATTCACAGTGGATGTTGAACTTGAATAGGGTGGAATCATCCATTCCTGTCTGGTCATAAGACCAACAACTGCTTCCAGATAATCCGGTCTGTCAGTACCTGATACCGATTGGTTATTCCTCCCGCTGAGAACCTCAAGTAAACCTGTCCACCACTTGTTTAGTATGTTGATTCGTCTATCCAAATCTTCGGGGCGGAGATTTTGGGTAGAAGGGTGGTGTGCGTAACGTGATAAAAATGGTAGAAGTGTTGAGCGCATAACATTAGGCTTCAGAGCGCTGGACTTGGATTGGAACCTTTCTTTTGTTAGTGTATACACCAAGAACCTCATTGTTAGAGACATACTTCTGGTAATCGGCATCCAGGTTCCTAAAAACACCCCACAATTCATCCTTCTTACGTGAACTTTCGGTGCTTGGAGGCTGCAATGTGCCTACCGGGGGCTGTGGCACAGGGGGGACATCTGAGGTCGAGTTCCCAAACGCGGACGTGAATCGTTCGAAAGACGCCCTACCTCGAAGAGAGTGCGTAGAAGGGCTCTTCGGAATGTTATCCGGCTCAGGTTTACCTTTGGAGGAGGTGAGAATATTCAAAGGTCGAGAAGACTTTTTTGACAAAACGGATCCCCTTCGCATAAGTTCAGGGCGGGACTCGGACGGCGTTCGAGCATGCCGAGCTGGTTTCGATGGGGATCCAGGTTTCAACGTAGATGTATCTGTTCGTGTCGGGGAACTATCTCTTGTTCGACCCGCTTTGCGCCTGGCTCCTTTTGAGGACGGAGAAGGGGATCTGGAGGCCATCCACGGTTTCCGTGCAAGATTGGCAAGGGCACCGGAAACAGAGCGTGCCTTGGGCGGTTGACTGTCCGCTTTTGCATTGTCCCCGCCGTTGACAACCTCTGGCTTGTTCGTGGTCGCATCATCGTTCTCCTCAGATGGCAGTGTGAAGCCAGACCTCTTTGCCTTGTCACCCGAAGAGCGAAGCGACGACCGCCGTAGTATATCTTTGCCCGTCGCTACATTATCCTTCTCCAGCCTTGCTGCTGATTCCGCGGAGAGGGGAAGGTTGTGTTCCGAGAACGTCCGTTTGATGTCGGGATCGCTCGGTCGGTTCAGGCTGGGAAGGTGGTTGTAGCTCGCGGGACGATTCAGGAGGGACGAATTGGCTTCATTCCTGAACCCTTCCACTGTTGAGGACATGCTCGGCGGGGAAATTGGGGGCGAAGAGACGAATGAACGGCGATGCGAGAGGAGCCAGTTATTTTCCTAGGAGAGGCCAGCTCTCCCTCAGCAAGGCCTACTGGTTAGAGACGCCGACAGACCATAGAGTGGCTTTTTCACATTTGTCGTGGGAAGAAGGGTTTGTGATTCGTGAAGAGAGGTGGTGCAGGAATGAAAAGGTCGAGGTTGCGAGGTTGTAGTATTGCGTCGTGGAACCGTCCGTTTCACAGTCAGTGGTGTTATTCCAGAGGTCAAAGGTGAAGGGAAGACAAGCGAGCGACGATAGGAAACAGACTCTTGTATAGGCGGTGTTGAGTGTTAGGCACCACGGAAGATGCTCCTTGAGACCATCTACAAAGGTAAGAGTAAAAGGTTTATTGTGAGCCTCGCCTTACGTTGAAGCTAAAGCGATGCTCACCTGAGCGCCCTGGAACCTATTTTTAAACTCCCACCCACGAAATGACGGAAGTGGAAAATACTTTCTATGAAAGTTTTCTTATTCAACCCCTTATTTTCTATCTTTTCTCGATATCTCGTTTCTGGATGAATATTTACTCTATCCGTCTAACTGCTGGCCATCACATAAGAGATACATCGTTCCTCCGCGTTTTCTCTTCTGAAATTGAAGTACCTTCTATGGGATTTTGGGAAGACAGGGATTGAACAAATGACGACACCATTCATTTAATTCAACACGTGACTTGATCCTTGTGGTTAGTCATCGGATATATTTAGATCCCCTTGACGACGACGACAACGACGACAACGACGACAACGACGACAACGACGGTCAACAACATCAATCAAACTAGAGACAACAGCAACACCTCTATTCCAACAGGGCGTTCTTAAACGTATTGGGTATGCTAATTTGCGCGGCCTCCCAGACTGACAATCCAAACTAGATTGTATCCTAGTTATCAGGGAAAGAAATGCAACTGGATGGTAACGGCCTATGGTCTCTATGTATATTCGGTATAATTAAGTTATTACCCGCAGCCCTTCGAATTAGTAGCCTTCAGAAGCTAAGGAGCTTCGAGCCGTTGTCTGTAACCCCTTCATATATCCCCCGACCCCTTTCTCCAATTACTACCCAACAGTCATAGGTTCAATCAACGCTAGCCGTCTATCATGCGGCTCATTTAATAGATGCAAACGTTAGAGTTCCGCGAATTACGAGGTTTTCAGGCTTTCGAGTTGTTTAATAATCCTCATGGCTTCTTCAGGATCGCGTTCCTCCGGGTTGACTCGAACCAGTGAATGAATGAGTCGCGCGAATAGGAGTAAATACTGCCGGTCGTTATCCCGGATCCGAATACTAGACTCGATGAATGATGACTGCCCGGCATAGTCCGCGGCTGCGAAAAATATCAGCCAAAACTCATTTTTTATCAGAGTTACAAATGAGAGTATCAATAACGCTCTTGTAGCAGTGAACATACCAAGGTAGTCGTCTAGGTCATCTCCATCGTCAAACAGATGCTCGCAGGTCCGCGCATAAGCGAACTAGGGGGAAATTAGAGGATATCATATCAAATGTGGTGACTTAACCTACCACGCAACCCAGACTCCAAAGATCAGACTTCGCAGTCGCGAGGTTTGTACCGTCACGATTCACTTCTGGGGCGCTGTAATTTTCCGTTCCGAAGACATTTGATTTGGAAGACGTTTCGAAACCTTCGGATTAATATCTTATTAGTACTACGCATGTTGCATTGTGTCGAGATAGGAGAAGATCATAGGGGGTTAATTGCGTCAAACCTTTTCCAAAATCAATTATATCAGCTCGTGACATATCCTCCAAATTTGTTTTGAGAGGGATCCCTTGGCTAAGTATGATATATTCGGGCAGGTTGGCAGGGCGAGGAGGTGGTGTGTTTATATCAGACCCGGCACGAAAATGGATTTTGGCTTTCCGATCGAGCTCAAAAGTCTCATGCAAAGCTTCGTCGGTGAAAGCTTCGGGATGTACCCCGAAAGAAACATTATTGGCGCTAATATCTAGAGGAAACATTGATTATTTGCCTTGCTCGCCCTGAGAATCGAGTGTTACTTACCGCCATGACATATTTGTCTCTGATGAAAACCAAGTACCTTCATCAGAAGGGTTTTCACTAGTACAGTGAGAGAAGAAAGGCTACGCGGAGCAACGATACCATGCTCATATCTATCTCGCAGCGTACAACCAAGCGGCTTTAATCCGAGACAGAGAAATCGATCTTGCGTGGGAGCGTGCGTGTGAAAGAAAGCAGTTTCAAGTTTTCCAAGCTTTCGTAGAATGCTCATTTCAGAGTTATTCATAGTGCTGTACTCACGCCTAAGCATCTTGAGAGCAAGGTATTCCCCAGAGTTGCTAGGAATACTAATGTCAGCTTGTCCGATTCGCGGGGTAAATCATTCCATGGGGCTGTCGCCTACTTTTCTCTTCCCAACCAAACGGTGGAATAAGACCCCCACCCCAACTTCCCTATAACTCGGAAAGAACATGGCTTCCCATCACGAGTCAAGTCGGGGCCGCTTAGTACATCATCGATCAGAACAGGGCACAGCCCGTCGTCCGTATATGAACGAAGATATTCGCATTCGCTACCCTGAGGACCGCCAACTGCCCAGCCTGGCCCGAATGAACCTGGCCTCAGTACAGGATACTCTTGCGGTTGTTTCGGTGCTTCCATTGTCGATGTGGGCTGCACTAGGAAAGTTATTCGTTTCTGGAGGAAGATGCGGCTAAGTTTCCCTGATTGGTGGGCGCAGACTAGAATCGACTTGTGAATTGAAAATGTTTTCTCCAACCTCAACCACCCCGAGTGAACAACATACCTATACTTATAGGCACTCAAGAAGCAAATAACAAAGCTGAAGGCAGGAAATGAATATGTGGGACCCGGGTCACACAGCGATATTCAACAACTCCGCCGCTTGTTGTCTTTTGCATTTCCCAGCGTCAACTTTCAAGATGGTGTTCTCATCAGTCACCGACAGCCAATGAAGGGATCTATCGGACGATTTTCCCCTCTCCTAAGCTGATGGTGATGTTGGCGGCGGCAGGGCTCTTGACCTCCGCGCCCCGCTATTATCTCGTTTTCTTTGAATCCTATTCATGCACGCATGAACCCCCCGAGTTCATATTTCTCCTCGTACACCATCCAATCATTGAGCAAGTTATTTTTCCTGTGCCTGGCGTTTATGCACGTCCTTGAAACATGAACCCCACTTGAACGGCGCTTCACAAGCAAGTTTCCAAAGCTCCGCTCCTCTGTTCTAATCCAACCAACTTCTTATTGTCATGATGGCGGGGTTTATTAGTTGGTTTATGCGTTATGCGTCGTGCGGCAACTCCGCTCACCAGACCTCATGGTTTCTTTTTCAGTCCCCGACAGGGAGGCGTCAATAGACACAGCAGTGAGAAATGATCGGCGAATGCTTCTTAACGCTCTCGTTCATTCGTTCTGATCTTTTCCGAGGCCCAGCTAATCTCAATCACTCCATGGAATCTATCTCACTGGCAGATACCGTCCAATCGTTCTTTGCCTGTGATCAATGCTTTCCAGATCGCCCGCGCCTTGGATCTGCAAACAAACTCCCTCGTTTATATATAGAACACGCGAAGCGCTTCTGTGCCTCCTCCGAAACTCCAAAATCCATGTTATTGGGTGATGGTATCCACTCAGCTTCAAAATAATACCTACCATGGACACCCTAGATGTCCAGGATCTGTTCTTTACCCTCGTAAGGCCGAAACGGAGAAGATCTTCTACACCACATCTGAGCGGCGAAGGCTTCAAAGCCAGGTCATGTGGACTTCTCAGCAAGAATAGCGCTGGGTGAAGCGGTGTACGATTCGTCTTTGGCAAATTCGGTACCAAAGTGACCTTATGCATTTCATTTTCTATTCTCTCCAATTCCCGAGCACGAACAGTGGCGTTCCATTCATCCTCCTTTGAATGGTTGAATCCCAAACACCGGTCAGCTCAGGCAGGCGCCTCGCTGCTGGCGGGTGGTGTGAAGAGGGGAGCTCGGTGATGGAACGAGCAAAAGTAGAGAGAGCCACCTTGGACTTGTGTATATAAAGCCATCGCATTTCCCAGCTTTTACTCCCCTCTATCCATAATCCTAGCTCCCACGACGATACCACCGAATACTCACATCTCTATTTCTCTGATAAATACTTCGATAATTCATCACTTCACCGAACTCATAACCATACCTCCGTTAACCCCCTTAGCACAATCTCCACTTACCTTGAACAATGGATACCGGAGACACAAAGTACCCAAACAGGGATCGATGGCCAGTGTATATGATGAAATACCGATGCGCTGGGGTTGAGAAGCAGCTTCGGATTGAGTGGCATGCTGAGCCTGGAAATCCTAAAAAGTCAGAAGGGCCTGGAAAGCGTGTGGAGGATGCTATCCAGTGTATCAGGGACTATATCAAGGACCCCAAAGACGTTGCCAATAACCCTGATGGTACGACCTTCAAGGGTCTTCTCCCAGACTGCTGCGTGGTATTGTATGTCATCACCCCAAGGGATACACAACTAAGTGTGCTAACCTTTTTCTGTTTTGCTCTAGAAAGGATGGCCACAAAACCCTCACTTCGAAAACTGAGAGGCCTCCGGACGAGGACTATCACATCACTGTACGATTCGGCAAACTAGCTGATCGTACTAGACCGAGAGGGGGGTGGGGACACACCGTTCACATTTATCTCGACGAGGCGACCAAAAAATATATACCGAGGGCTGTTTCTTGGGAACCCCCATCGGTGGACAAGGAGAGAATACTTGCGGTATACAGAAACAGAAACAAGTGGCCCGCAGGGGCAGACGCAACCAAAGCACCCCCAGCCCCGGGTGTACAGGGGGCAACCTCTGCCTCAACAACTGAAGGACTTGTCCTAGCCCCTCAACCAACGATTCCGGCTTGGGGGTCGGGAAACCCACCGCCTCAACCGAATCTTCAACAATCAGGCCGTGGTAGAGGCCAAGGACCATCCGGCGGAGTTCCTCCATCAGGCCGTGGTCGGGGGGGATAGTAGAGAAAGGGGTTGCCCGGATGGTGCATGGTGGGTCGGAGGCTACGTTGAAAGTCTCAACTCTCTAGTTCGACCTTATTTGTTCGGGGGGTTCATTGTTTTTGTTCACGGTACCGGTATCTGGGTTGGATGTTCTCTCATTTGTTTTTACTATCGTTTCCCTACACACTCGCTATGTGCTGCCTTTTTTGCCACTTTGGGGGGGATGACCCGTACCCCTCTTACGCTCTCTCTATACATGTATTCTCTTATCTGTCGGGTAGCGTGATGCGCTTCTTCGCTCTTTATTATATCATATACTCTCGCTGTATTTATTGCTTTGAAAAAGAACGAGGATATTTGTCATTTCTCGTCCTACCTATACATACAAGGGCGAACTTAGGAAGTTTGAATTCACACTTTCGACGTAGGATTTGGTGATGCTCAGGGGCCACCTATCTTTTAAATTCTACCCCGTCTGGGACGTACGTTTGACGTAAAAGGTTTGGGTTGACATTGGGATTTTCTCCCATCCTCAGGAAATTATGGGAGGTTCGGATTGAAATCTGGAATTTTTTCATCCTTAGAATAGGAGATCCGACATGCCCGTCTCACAAATTACTTTCGAACCAAACCAAGACCCCTTTAGTGTCAAGCTGGGTCCTGAACTTTTTTCACGTCGAGATTCGATCATTCTATCCGAGTTACGGCAGATGTGCCTCGTTGATGCTTACGGGGGAAACGATGCCCACCAAAGTTTGCTGCGTTTTGTTTTCCCATGCTTCTTCCCAGTTCAATTCGAAGCTTGGATAGCTGCAGGATTTCACAGGTGTTGAAATTTGACACTGAGCCAAAGATATAAGAATAAGAGACGAAGCTACCGATAACAAACTGATTCATGTACTTGGTATCGAACACTCAAATGCGCAGGCACTATTTGTACATAGTGAGAGCTGCTCATTATCTGAAAGGCAAGAACGGCCAGGTCACTGAGTGATCCAACGAATGGGCGCGAACCCCACATGCCATATAAAGAAACTGGAGTAGGGGGTGAGTAGACTTATTCCATCGCAGAAGTAGGGGAGCTGCAGTGATGAAAGGCAGTTCTGCCCAATCACCTGTAAGCGAGCAGAGGGTTCAATGTACATGAACCTAAATAGACCTCCGAGATTGATAAAGGAAGAGATACAGATATTGAAACCCCGCTTTCTTGGAGGAGGGAAACGAGAGCGAAACAAACAGGAAACCCATGGGTGAAGTATAGAAAGCAAGTTGTAGATGGAGGAAATGGGTTGACATGCCACCCCTTTCCTGCCCAGACTCGCGTACTGTCCGCTCGCTGAGAGGGCTCTCTTTGGAGCTACCAGTGTTAATGGCGATTCCCAGCCAGAGCACCTAGTCCAAGCAACCACAGAGACTATCAGTGACCTCCTGCTTGAGTATCGATGCTGGAAACCGATTGCTAGCCGCCAATATGTACATCAAGAACTGGCTGAGTCTTCAGGGATTCGACGTCCAACGAATGCAAGACACTTGAGATGAAGGAAAGCCACTTTCGGGGCGTCGAGGAAACAGATGGGTTCCTTCGCCTTGACATCGCCTTGACTGGAACGTCGACCCATCAGTGCTAGTGGGGAACGCCCGCTTGCTCCGGGATGTCGTATATTGCATAGACGGTGCCGCACTCGTTACCTCTGACAATCACAAAGGTCCAAGGGGTCCCAGGGACGAGTTCTTCCGCAATGTTCAGAATATACGTTTCCCGCCGTCCTTCGTTTTCAGATACATCAACTGGGGAGCCCGAAAGAATCCCATCAAGTGAAGCAGCCGCGCCAGTGGGAATCGCAGGCCTGTATCCGTACCACCGGAAGTAAATTTAGAGTTAGGTGAGCATTGTTTCCAAGTGCTCTACAGAAAGGTGTAGCAATGGCAAGGTCACCAGCGATTCCCAGCATTTGGAATCAGTTGCCCGGGAGTAACATCTGTGTCTGCGAGCGGATAGTCGCTTTTCAAGGTTCAAAAACAAGGGGATCTTCCTAAATAAGACTGAGGATCAATGTCAGGGTAAGAGTTGGGCGCAGGAGCGAGGCTGTCTTCACGTTCAAAGGTGAAGGAGGATCGAAAGAGACCATAGATGAGGTTCGAATAACCTTTTCTCGACTTCGGATTCAACCGATGATGTTTTGGTGGTCCGGACTCTCAGGGGGAAACAATTTCGTTTCCCCACATCCAGACCGTTCAGGGACCAGAGACGCGTCTGAACTCATCAGGAGCTTCGACCAACCCCTTGGTTTCTACCATCTTGTGGAACCTGAAGGCAGGAGGGAAGAAAGAGACACCGATATCGTAAATCTCCTCTCTTGCCCGACTCGAGTTTTGCGGAACCCGCATACATTAAATCAACCTCACCCCTGTCCGATCGATGCCATGCAGAAATGAACCACCGGAGAATTTTGATGGCCTGGACGACTGTCCCACGGACGGACAAGAACCCCTAGCAACATCGCTTGAGGAATAATATCGGTCAGGACCACGGTGGGATGTGGAGAAACGCTCTCAACCGTCTGCCGAGTTTTCGGAGCCGTCCTTCGCTGTGTTAGGATCGCCGTTGAGGTCGCCGTGATGGTTGTCTGCCAGGGACAACCCTAGCTTGCTCTGCCGCGTTCTATATTGTCGTCGCTCCTCTTCAGGAACATTTTGTTCCTCCAGGATTCTTTGGAATCATTTTCCAATCTCCAATTTCCAATCTCCAAGCTTCTCGGTCTCTTGGTTCTCATCACTTTGCACGGCCACCCGGCCCGCTGTTCACACTAGGCCGTCTGGGCAAGTTTCGATGGATCATTTTGCCATGCAATCAATCGCCGTTCATCACATTCAAGTGCTAATAATAACGTTGTTTGTCATCCTGGAGTCATGTTTGAAACGGCGCGTTTTAACAAGAAACGATGCCTGCCAATTAATATCGAGAGCTTCATCTTAATGATAAGCCGAATTTCAATCACAGCGCTTGGCTTGTTGATCAACTTGGCGGAAAACGCGGAGGGGGTATATATGCCTTAACAGCCCCCAATTCCTTCGCGATTCATATTCTGCTTATTTAAGGTATCGAAAGCGCTTCACAGCATTCATCTGCTCGATTATTCACTTCACCAGAATATCAAGAGCTACACTCAGCCCCTTATCACAAAATGAAGTCTGCCATTTTCTTCTCTTCCATCCTGGGCCTCGCCCTCGGATCCTCTGCGCAGTCTAGCAACTCCACCGAGGCCCCCGTCGTGACCGACAACCCAGTCGGCGCGACGTATGAAGCTCTTTTCGTCAAGAGCGCCGATATTGACATCAGGGGAAGTGTCTCGCTGAGCAGCGGCGCCACCGGCACTGGAGCCATTGTTGATATCGACCTCTTTGGCTTGCCCGATGAGGAGCTCGGCCCCTTCTGTGAGTGGTCCTGATGACATCCAAGCCGCAGACCAAAAATTAACAGCATTTCTTTAAAGCGTACCACATCCACGTCGCGCCCGTCCCCATGGATGGCGACTGTGCCGGCACCGAAGGCCATCTTGACCCTTACGGACGCACTGATGAGCCCCCATGCGACCCTGAGACCCCCAACAACTGTGAAGTTGGCGACCTCAGCGGCAAATGGGGTACTGTCGAGGGCGCTTCTTTCCGTGATGTGTATCTCGACCCCTATGTCTCCCTGGAACCCGATACGCCTGCCTTCGCTGGCAATGGGTCTATCACCATTCACGATGTGGATGGTAACCGCATTACTTGCGCCACGCTTGTCCAGCTTACAATCCCTGTGGAGGAGGAGGAGGACGAGGAGGAGTGCGATTAAAAGCAATCTCGACGGGAATACGCTTGCTAGAAGGCGATTGCGACTGGCTTTTTAACCGTCACTTTATCCCTTTAGTCTTAGTTAGGGATGTCTCGATGAGGTTGGGAATCTTTCTCTGGAACATAAAATGCTATAGCAAGCTGGTTTCGTGTATTATATGCAGGTTCCTGTCTGCAGGACTAGTCCCGAAAATTTAAACCATTCTCTGATATCGCTTAATCTGAAGTAACATATTGAGTCAAACTCGAAAGGATCCTAGTTAATGAACGCCAAAGGAAACCCCTCTCAAACCACCAGATATACATAGCAATGGAAAGGAAAAATAGCTGAATGTCTACCCCATAAACACCGTCATCCCCATCGCATTCGCACTGATAGCTCCCTGGGGGTTAAAGTTCTGAATCTCTTTCGCTGACCCCGGCCCACCACTGACATCGAGTACAGTTACAGCTGGGGCAACGGTTCCGTCACCGGGAGAGAGAGCGTATACAAAATCCCCTGCTGCTTGGAGATCTATTAGTCCCGGATTGCCATTCGTAAGTGTTGTTTCTTGCAAGATCGTCCCGTCGCTGGGGTCGATTTCCACAACGTGGTTTACACCCACATCTGTCACGAAGGCGGTCCCGGTAGATTCTGAGAATGTTGCCCAGCAGGTGGCTTTCTGGTTGCCGATCTCTGCCATCGCGACCACTTGGCCTTGTCCGGATCCATCGATGTTGATGACGGCACCACCGAAACTAGCATCCGTGGCGAGAATGTTGGAAGTACCTGGAATATTAGTTGAACCAAAAAGGACGGCCGTGCCGTTAGGGCTGCTTTGGACGTCCTGCATGGATACCTGACCGTTCTCGATAGGGAACATGGAGAGGAATCCAGGATCTCCGGTGGCCGGGTTGCCTTTAACAGTGGTTAGGAGAGCGGTTTCATCGGAGTTAAAGAATGTGTGTGATACGGTGCCCTCGGGACCAACTGGGGGCGTGCTTTGGTTGATGTTGAACTGTCGAGCCTTGCAATCAAGTGGCTGGAGACCAGCTTGGGTGTCCATGCTAAAGCAAGCCACGCCGGCTTGGGCTCCTCCATTGGCGACGCAGGCTGTTGAAGGCGTAAAATGTTTAGTAATTTTCCCCGAAGTTGCGACGTAGGTTTCTTACCCTGTGAGAGCTTAGTTGAGATATCTACGCTCACTGGGAATTCCCCCATTGTATCAACGGGTTCACCAACAGCTGTGAGTTTTGTTGGATCCGCAGCATCGATGTTAAACATCGATAGGGTATTAGAACCAGCATTGACAGCAACGAGGGACTGCTCAAAATTCTATAATTAGCTGGGTTGCTCGGGGGGGCTTAACCAGTGTCTTTCAGAAGGGAGAGGTTCATACATTCCCAGCAACCTTCAATGCACCTTGGCTGAAGAGGGCATCGGGGGCAGATGACTGGTTTTTGGCTACATCGAATCCATTGCCACCAGCTCCGTCAGTGGGGGTTATGGATCCATCAGATAGCGTACCATCGTTGTTGACCTTGAGCGCAACCACAGAGTTGGAACAATCATTCGTAAGAAAATACACCGCTCGAGCTGTTCGAGCTGTTCCCTTAGCGGTTTGATTGCTGCATTGCGCGGCAGGAAGAGCCGATACATGGGAAAGGAATAATAGGAGAGAGAGGATATGAAGAGACACTGCTACCTCCATTCTCGCCAGTGAAGGATATGGATATTAAATACAATAAGACAGAGCAAAATTCAACCAGCCAGGGTATGAATATGTTATCAAACTGGTAATAGACAGCTGAAAAGAGAATTGATGTTGCATCTTCTCGGGCCAGAAGAGAGATATCGTTCTTCTTATAGAAGACAATCATTAGAGTAAAGACACTGTCTAGAGCCTCCAGGTTGCGACGGAAATGGACAGCCCATTTCGCTGCATAGTAATGAGATCTTAGCCCAGGGTGCAGTCAATCAATGAGGGTCGGGGAGCCGTTGACACCAGCGACACTGTTGGCAAGATACGGGCTGCAGAAAGAGAATCGGCGAGGAATGCCCTAAGTTTTCAATGATTCCACATCACTATGAGACATCCTCTACTCAAACTGGAGTCTGTTTTACGCTGAAGTTAGAGAAGCGGTTGAAAAGTCCCTGCAGACGTTCGGAGAATTAAGAACGGGCTGACTTGTGTTGTTGCAGAGTCGTGCAAGGGCAACATCTGATCTTGGCGCCTCCTGGTTCCAGGAGCGTTTCGAAGCGCTTCAACATGAACAATGCATGAAAACCCTCGATGAGACAAATATCTATTGCCAAAATGCCCGAAATAGGGCCTGAAACCTATTTATGATACTCGTGCTTCTAGGATGATAACCTCAAACTAAAAACAAGCACAGATTCTTAGTTATAGCCGGTGTTTGAAGCCTCATGATTCCAAAGATCGCGGAGAGAATTCAGACCAACTTCAATGCCGAACCATGATCTTCTACCCCGGTGGTAGCATAAGTGCAAAGTGATGTGGAATCATCATTCATGAGAAGAAGAGCAGAGTCTTCGATGAAGACAAGATAATGTGGGATTATGTATGGGGGGGGCGGAACTATAAGAGGGAAGCCATAGCTCTATCTCTTTTCCGAGTCAACAAAGCCTTTCAGTTATCAAGTTGCTCAAATCAACCCCTTCTCTTTCTATCATGTTCTCTTCTCTCATTTTTATCGCCCTTCTCGGACCAGCTGGTCTTATCGAGGGGGCTTTCTTGGGCACAACGAAAAGAGGACTCGTCAGAGGTCTGGAGAGACGCCAATCATCAACCTGCTTAAACCCTGAAGTTATTCAGAGTGCTAGTGATTTGACGGGTCAAGAAGAGGGTACAGAAGGAATTGAAGAGGGTCAAGCACCGTCGGCGACGTAAGTTCTCCCTTAGGGCGAGGACAGGTTGTATCTGCTAACACCCCAGAAGGGACCCGGCAAACTTCATCAATTTCTGCGAAGGCGAAACAATCACCAATGGGGAACAAGTCACCTCAGGCTCCTGCAATGGGATCCCCATGGGCAAGATTCCCGCCACCGAGAACATGATATCCGCCATGATCACCAACCCACAAGCTGGAGCTACAGTCCCTGCAGACTCGACATTCAATATTTCAGTCCAAACATCCCACCTGACTGCTGGGTTTTTCGTAAACCCCGATACCAATTACTACACCGCGCCTCAGGACCTCGACGATAACGGAGACATCATTGGCCACTGCCACGTCACCATCCAGGAGATTGGGAGTCTCCAATCAACCACTCCACCGGATCCGAACCAGTTCGCGTTCTTCAAAGGCATCAACGATGACGGGAACGGTAATGGTCTTCTTTCAGCGGAGGTCGCGGGCGGTCTCCCAGAAGGTGCTTATCGTGTGTGCACCATGATTGCTGCTCGGAATCACCAACCGGTCAACATGCCAGTCGCTCAACGTGGTGCACAGGATGATTGCAACAAGTTCGAGGTGGTTGCTTCTGATCCCAATTCCAAGAGGAGAAAGTGGCTCTCAGATAATGGGCTTGTTTAATAAATGATTAGCTGAATGGAGGAGGAGGTCCCAAGGTCGCAGATTCCGAAAGTTTTGGTCGACCGTTTGCTGCCAGTAGATATGTACTTAATGATAACTTCGCGCCTGCTAACGATCAATTGAGTTGAATGGGCTTCAAAGAAAACAATGAGAACAATAACAAAGGAATTTGACTCGTCTGGGTTTCAGAAACAAGCTGGTCTCCTATGGCTATCCCGAATAACTGGAGATGTAGGAGGATGTTAACGGGATTCCCGGAAGGAAAGACACCTGGTATCAATGTCAAAGAGCTACCAGTCTTGGAAGGGAAATGCAATGACATTCCTATCAGAAGAATGTCAAAAGTAAGATGGCATTGCCATGTAAAGACAGCTCTAAATAGGCAAAACCCGACCACTTTGTCAACCACAGGGTTTTTCCTTCCCATAAGATTGAGAGGCCAAAACATAGCGGAACAGGGAAAAACAAGAATGGGAGGAGTATTATGTTGAGGCAGCCATATTATCGAAGTTTCCTCCGGCTAATATGATTATTCTTCTATTTACGCGGATTGAGAACGAGGAGAGTTTTAGGGAAGATGAAGAGACGTGCGAGCCGCAAAATATTGAAAAAAGGCGTAATTTTACAAGCTTCCCCAATCTATATGATGTATGTTATACGGCCTAGCAAAGAAGCTTAGTGAGCAGCCTCTGCGGTATCCTCATCGTCCTCGAACCAATCCTCCTCGACGGGAGCGGCTTCTCCGCTGGAAGCTTGGCCCTCAACCTCGACTTCCTGGGTCTCGTATGCCTTCAAGTCACCGGCAATGTTGCTCTCTTCGGGGGAGACGGGAGGCTTGGGAGCGGAGAACTTTTGCACGTAGGCATCGGCGTCACCTGGCTTGGTGGGAGTGGGCTTGTAGGCGCGGAGTTCGCGAAGGTATAGGTCCTGAACCGGGTCGGCTGGGGGCACAGTATTGATCAGCTTCGAAGTTGATGATAATTCCCAACATTGTACGCACCTTGTCGGACAGTGGAGGAGACGAATGTCCGTCGAGCAGCAGCAGAGTGCTGTCGGGTGGCTCGGGAAAGGAGAGAGCGCTGGAAGGTCAGTAATGGGCTCAATTGCATCGAAAAAAGGGTACAGCGTATCCTCACCGAGGCTCTGAGCGACTGAGACATCATCGTGATGGAAGAGAGTGTTTGACAAGATGAGATCTTCTCGAGGATGATTCCTTTAAAAAGATTCAACAACTTCGATGAGTTCGTGGTGAAGTTGCCGTTTGACCCACTGAAGCGGCTCTGCTGGTTTCTCTTCACTCGCTGAATAAGCATGGTCACATGACTGTCTTGCCGGCCTCAGCCTCATGTCTGCCTCATATATTCATCAATCTCTTCAACAACACAACTCACTCTCTTTAACAACCATCAACTCAGAACTCATCATCCACATCGCACTGCTACGCTCAAACAACGCGGAACAGTTTGCAGTGGTGTTCGACACGGTTCTCTCGACTTGAAAACGGTGTTCAACAGGTGCTCATCTTACGGTTCAACACGGTCTGAGAGGCCTGCCTGACCTTGCGCTCGTTCACACTTGACCTCGAAAGGTTACGACTGTCAATCGAGAGACTACTCATCAACTAATATTTGTTTTCTTGGAGGGAAGGGCTTACTGGAAAGGTAAAGCTACGATAGTCCTGCTACTTTCTGAGTCCCTTCGAGTCCTCAGTTACTGGCAGACTTCATGGCTTTGCCACTGTCATCCTCTACCCTTTCCGCACCTTCCCTCATCATGACCTCACAAGCAGACTGAACTGTTTTATCTTTGATGGGTATGCTAACATGGCTGTTGATCATAGTGGCAAACACGGCCTTCTAGCGTCCGCTGGGCTCAACGTGCCACTTACCCGCACCGCTTCGGGTTGAACTGGACACAGGGCGCGTCCCTTTTACCGAGTACAGCCGCCAAACTGTATTCACCGTTGTTCATCCGCACTTGCGCAAAGAAGCATAACCTCGCGGTTACATACAGGAGCGTCAGAAGACGCAACGTACATAGGTTGAAGGGAAAGAAGATGGATAACTTGGCCCCCGGACTCCGCAACGATGCCGCAGGCGGGTTATGGAAAGAGAACTTAGCTGCTCATCTTATCTGCCCTGAATGCAAGGAAGTTCCTCCCAACCTCGCGACCCCAGATTCTCATGAAACTGTCTGTGGGTCGTGCGGTTTAGTCTTGGCCGATAGGGAGATCGACCAGCATTCCGAATGGCGTACCTTCTCCAACGATGATCAGAACAACGATGATCCTTCCCGTGTTGGTGATGCCTCGAATCCTCTTCTCAACGGGAACCAGCTTGAGACCTCGATCTCTTTCGGGGCTGGTGGGTCCAGGAGCCGAGAGTTGCACCGTGCACAGAACAAGATGTCCAGCGAGAAGGCCAACAAGTCTTTGCTTGCCGCATACAAAGAAATTGGTGCACTCTGCGATGGGTTCAACATCCAAAAGAATGTTGCCGATACTGCAAAGTACCTCTTCAAGATCATTGATGACGCCAAAGCGTTCAAGGGCAAAACTCAGGACGTGATCATTGCTGGGTGCATCTTCATTGCTTGTCGCCAATGCAAGGTTCCTCGCACGTTCACGGAAATTTTCGCGGTCACGAAAGTATCTCGGAAGGAGATTGGGAGAATCTACAAGGCACTTGAGAAGTTTTTCACTGCTCAGAACATAGAGAGGGTTAACTCTGTGGTGTCGAGTGGAGGTAAGCCAAGGCTTTTGAGTGTACTCTCTTTGTTCTTGGTACTAATCAATGTTCCTCACAACAGGTGTTCCCGACCCCAATGAAACCTACACCGCAACCACCTCTACCAAACCTAGTGAGCTGTGCAACCGTTTCTGCAACTTGCTCGGTCTTCCCTTTCAGGTCACCAATGTCTCTTCCGCCCTTGCAGATAAGGTCACTTCCATGGGTGAGCTAGCTGGTAGATCCCCTCTATCTATCGTTGCAGCTTGCATGTACATGGCATCCTACCTCATGGGACATGGCAAGTCGGCCAAGGATATCTCTCAGGTGGCCCATGTCAGCGATGGAACAATCCGTGGCGCTTACAAGCAACTCTACGCTGAGAGAGAACGCCTTATCGACCCTGCTTGGATCAAGGACGGCAAGGGAGATATGAAGAATCTACCTGCAAGCTGAACATCCGTGTCTCACAATCGTGTCCAACAAATTGTTTGCGATGGATCATTCTCACGCCCCTTCACACAACATCTACCCCGACGTCACGGCAGAAAGAATTATCAAAGAACAACAAAAAAAAAAGATGGAAATACGAAAATGCACCAAAAAAAGTTTCACGGGAGGGTACATGTCTACGCACCCTCCATGCTACTTGTATGTGTTTGAACCCGGCCGGATGGATATCTAATTTGCCTGCAACCCTATCCGGCTGGCTTCCACTTTCTTGTTCTTTCATTATTTCGCCCCCGCGACGCGTATGACTTCCAGCACGAGCTCCCGCATACTTCTTTGCTACCTACCCCTTCGCCCCTAAATTTGGCAAGAAATATTTCGGCAAAAAACGATGGCGAGTGGGGGGAATAGGCCGTGCTGAGAAAGTTGAAAAAATGGTGTTTTGTTGTTGTTTTGAAGCTCCCGAACCCTTACACACATACATGCTTCTCTTGAGAAAGTTATCATTATCTTAACACACTCAGAAAATGCAGTTGCTGTGTTGGGTCGGTTGAAGCGGAGGAGGGGTGTATTGATGAGGTAGTCGATGGATGAGTGGGTGATGGCCTGATAGAGAGTAAGTGGGGAGCAGTGGCTATTTGTGTACATAGATCGTGTTAATAGAATTAATTATTTTTACACAACTGTTTGCGCCTTATATCATTCCATTCCGTCAAGAGTCTTTAGTTTTTATCATAGGGTAATGAATACTTGCAAACCCTCAGAAATGCTCCGTGACCTTCCCATATCACTCTCATAGTAACTAACCCACTCCAGCTCATGGTAATAATTGAAATAAAAACAGAATTCCCATTATTATGTTGAATCAAAGTCCCAAAAAAAGAACAATATGCAAAAAGAACACCATTGATACAGCCCACGTTACCAGCATGGGCCTCATGCTAGATGAAAAGGGGTAGGGGGTACAACAGGAAGAAATAGAAGGGACAAACTGAAGGAAGAAAAGAAGAAGACATTCGCATAGAAAGGAAAAGGATGACAAAAGAAATCAAACAAGAAAAACACCGAGAAAATGCAGGATGCCGAAGGTGTACATGGAAAAAAGTAATGAAAACAAAAAATGGGGGAGGTTTCCAACCAGGTATATCTTGCAGCACTTCGCCTCCATGCCGTAAACATAAACGCAGCAGACATTTTCGTCACATCGTACCCCACAACCCCTTCACACCAACACCTTATACCAATTACCACAATTAAAACTAAACCAAACACGCATACAAACCAATTCACTTCTTCTGCGTCTTCTTCCCCTTCCCCTCCCCACTCCCCTTCGTCTTCGTCGTCCCACCACCCTCCCTCCTATGCCACGCATCCCCAGGCCAAACCCACCCCCTAACCCTCTTCGCATCCCTCCTCTCCCCAACCTGCGGTTCAGGGATCCACTTATCCTTCCCATCAGGAAGGACACGCTGGCGCGTAAGCGCACCTGGTCCACCGACGTTCAAGTGGCCGGCAGGTTGGGTGGGGAGGGGCACGGATTTGGAGAGGAGGAGGAGGTAGTAGAGGGCTAGGGTGGCGGTTAGAGGGGCGGAGAAGGATTGGGAGTATTGGTCAGGGTCGGAGGATGAGTGTGGGGAGACGGAGCGGGAGGAGTCTCGGGAGGAGCTGCGGGAAGAGGCTGGACTGGGGCTGCGGCGGGGGTGTTGGGGGGCAGGGGCGGTGGGGTCAAATGTCGCAGTAGAGGTTTTTGTTGCGATTGGAGCTGCGAGTTCGAGGTAGCCGAAGTATGGGACGTCATCTCCATCGTCGCATCCGGCACGAACGCAGACGAGTTCAATTTCGGTCATGATGAAGCCGTAGCGGCAGGAGTGCTCACGCATGCAGCGTTGGAGGTGGGAGAGACCGTTGAGGTATTCAACACGTCGGTGAGGAGCTTCGTTGCGCATACCAGTGTTCCAGCGATCGAAGCTCTTGACCAAGCCGACAGCACGGCCACGAGGGGAGCCAGAAAGTGTTCGCTCCGTATCGGACGCATAGTTGGCAAGGAAGTGGGGACCACCGTGGTTGCGGTTCCCAGGTAAGTGAGCCTCTGGAGCAGGGTAGAGTGACAAATGGTTAGCACCCTGGGAGACAGAGAGAGCAGCATTAACACGAGGAGCATAAATATCGCGAATGAGATCCGAGAGCGCAACTTCCGAGTCGGGAGCTAGGCGCAACGCAGGTACCGAAGTTGACGGGGTAAGATGTTCAGGGACCGGAGTGGTCAGAAGCTGAGTAAGACCAGGGATATCATTGATAGTAGCCAAAGAGAAAGAAGACCAGCTGCGTAGATTGCGGATATCCCACCAGAAATGGCTGTGCAGACCACGTCCAGGGGCGAAGGTCAAGTTACGAACGAGGTTGATCGCCTGAGTTGGTTCGGTGAGGTAACCAAGGAGAGTGTTGGATGGTGGCATTTCAGCTTCCGGGGTAGGTTCGCGAGGGGCAGGGAAGACTTCCGCGCTGCTGCTTCGGGAATGGCTGTATCGAGGGGGCGCAAGCATGTATGCTGCCTGCTGTTCCGGCTGAACAACTGGCTCGGGAGCAACGGGCTCAGCCTTCGAGTAAATTGGGTATGTGAACAAAGGAGCAGAAGACGGTCCAGGAGGTGGGTTGGGTGCTGTGGGAGCGGAAGCATACTGAGGTTGGGCTTGGGACACGTATTTCGGGAGTTGTCGGTAGGTAGGATAGCCATAGCGAGACAGAGTGGCGTCGTCAACGCTGGAGACAGACCCAGAACGGGAATGGGAGTGTCCGCCAGGGAGACGAGTGTGGGGAGACGTCAGGGTAACAGGGGAAGACTGGTTAGACCCCGCGCGGGACACGCCAAGCATAGAGGTAGCCACAGAAATGGGAGAAACCAAGGAAGTGCAGTCGTTGGCGTCGGTGACAATCCTTTGAGATGAAGGTCGACGGCCAGTGGTCGAATAGGGCACAAACCCAGGAGGGTTGCGCGTATTAGAGAGGACTCTGCGGTGGCGAGTCGGTCCGCCAGCGGACGCGGGCTCAACCACGACGTCCTGATGCCGGATTTTGGGGAGAAGAGTCGGTCCATGTTGCCGGTGGGGAGACCGGTTCGGGGTGGTGATGGATGTGAGGACCGAGTCCGGGGATGAATCATTAGTGTACACCGAGGAGTCGGAGGCGTTCCGATTATGGTTGTTGTTGATGAGCTGTCCAGCAGCGATGGCGCCAGGAGGCGTGATGGGTCTATAGTAATAGGAATCTAGAGACATAGTGAAATGTTCTGGAGTCTGAGGTCAGCCCACAGCCCTCGGCAGGGAGCAGGGAAGTAAGACTCACGAAAGAGATATTGCCAAAGAACAACAAGGAGATTCGTGATCCACTTGTCGACAGGAGGACTCGAGACAGAGAGACAGAGAGACAGAGAGACAACAGAAGACCAGCTTCCGAAACAAGAGAAATGGAAAGAAAAACCTAGTAGAGAAGTTCGTTGACAAAGGAAAGAGAACAAAGGAAACTCGTCAGGAGTCTGTTCAACAACAGCATGTAGGAGAGAGACTTAGGAAATAGTAGATGATAGGAAAATAAGAGAAGAGTGAAAATAAAAATAAGATGAGAAACAAATCCAACGAGCCAGAAGGAAAGCGTTGGATATTAAATCCCCAAGTCCCAACCCGTCCCAGGGGGGGTGAGCGACCTCACGAACCTTCCATCCGTGAAGGACGGAGGGCCCATAATCCAAACATGAAACATGAAGAAGATACGCGCGCGTCGAGAACGAGAATGATGGGGGGTGTCGCCCAGGGGGGAGGGATAGGAGGGGGGATGGGCGGGAACGGAAAAAAAGTAAATAATAATAATAATAATAAAATTTTCTATTCAGAGTTCCCGATGACGATCTCCAGGTCTATCGGAAACACGTCCCACTTGAAACAAAAAGAAAAAGCCCGTAACCCCGGGCGGTAAGCGGTGGATGGGTGGACGGGAGAGACGCTGTCCTCCTCCGCGGGTCCCCCAGGGTTCGGGAATGGTTCAAGCCCTCGGTTAGTACGCATAGTGTCGCATCTATTGTCAGTTCCTCTATTCAAAACGAAGATTCAAAAGCGAATACCGCATAGAAGAGGCATTTCCCTAATTTCCCACCTCTTCCCCCGTCCTCCCTCCGGGACATCAAGATCCGTCCATATGCGAACAGGGGGAGGGGGAGGGGAGGGTCGAGGTAGCACTGCGAGACGCCGTGTGGGCCAGGCCAAAAAAGAAGCAGGGAGAGAGAGGCTCGCGACTGTTTCAAGGTTTGTTGAGTAAAAATCTCATCTTCTCAATGACCTGTTGCAGTTGGCGCCGAGGGATGAGCGCGTACGTTGTCGAGGAAGAACAGTGAGTGGACGAAAGATATTGATAGAAAGAGAGAACGATGGGTCCGAAAGGGGACTAGTGTGGCCTGATTCTAAAAAGGGTAACAGCGGGCGACACGCGCTGGAAGAAAGTCTTGGCAAAAGTGGAGTCGGCGTTAAGAAGGGAAAGGGCGTTTAGACAGTCTGATTGGTTGGAGGGGGGAAAGGACGCTAGACCGGAAAGGGGATGATGAAACAGAGGATCTGAGGAAGGGAAGAGAAGAAGGGAAGGGAAAGCACGATCAGACGAAGAAGAAGAAGAAGCATGGACACAGACAACAGAAGAGAAGAGATGTTGGCCCATGGGCCCGGAGTTGAGCCTCTCCCACCGCTCTCCCATCCCGTCGATCTAACCTTCTCGATCGTCAAAAGTGTCACCGCCAACTTTCGAACCCAACCACTTCCCTCCACCCATTGGCGCTTGCACACCAACCAACCACAAAATCTCTCGTTTCAGAATATGCGGACATCAGTAAGGAAGTGTGAGTCACCTCGAAAGATAGACACATTCTCGACGTCACTGTCACTGTCGCGACGTGATGAACTGGACTTTTCTCGCGAAATAGGGTAAACGAAAACATTCAATAGTGGTTTGCGTCGTGTCTGTCCTGTTGAACGCGTCGGTTCTACGTTGCCTGGGTGTTGGACGTGAGGTGAACACGGAGTATGTAACTAACTCCCAGAAGACGAGACGAGGATGGGAAGACAGAGGAAGGGATTTGGGCGCGTCGCCGTGCCCGGTTTCTTTTTTGGGGGTCTTCGCTGATATCCTCTTTTTTGATTCTTTTTCTTTCTTCGTTGCTTTTAATATCATTCATTTCATACTCAACCAGTTACCACAGACCTGGAGGCGCTGAGAGGCGGCAACTTATCGCCCAAAGAAACATCCTCCCAATCGGCTTCCCTTGGATCAGAAAAGAAAGAAACAAATCTCAAACGAAAGAACTTTGCTTTTCTTTCAAAAAAAGCGCTTTCTATTAGTTCTATCTATTATGTGAGAGATGCTATGTCTTTTTTCCTTTCTTTGCTTGATGAAAAAATAGTCTCAGATCCACCGACATGTTCTTCTTCAACATGTCCTATCTTTCGGGGATTCTGTTCTGTCCACACACATATTATTTTCGCCTTTTATTCAAAGGGGAATGATCCATCGTCTTGTTTCTGTCTCGTCTCCACCCGTCGTGGAGAACTTCATTATTGAACTATTAAGGGGAAAAAAAGACAACTCGCCTCATATCTAGCCATCACTCTTCGTCAAAAATATGTCGTTGAAGGGCATGGAGTATATAAAAAAAGAGTCAAGATAAACAAGGAAATACGAAAAGGAAATACGAAAAGGAAATCGTTCCGAAATTTTCAGGCAACGCCGTTATTCTATGCCTTGACCGCGTACTCGCGCTTGAACATGTCGTCGACCTTGGTAAGGTAGTATGTTCCGGGGATGATGGTCTCGGGGTTTCCGGCTGGGGAGAAGTCCTTCTTCAGGTGGGCGTGCTCACGGAGGAGGCACATCTATTCGAAAGCCGTTAATAATCAAGAAAGGGGAGAGAGAGAGATAGAAAGAAAATATGGCGACATACCTCATCATACACCTCTGGCGCAACGACGCGTCGGGCAGCCAGTCTGTTCTGAAGATCAAGCTTCTTGGCCAAGTCGCTGACATCTCCAACGATCTTCACGCTGAACATGGAGCTGGCAAGACCACTGCCGTAGCTGAAGATACCGACCCTCTTTGGGTGTGCGGGGTCGAAGGAGACGTTGCTCAGCAGACTGACAAGTCCACCATAGACACTGGCGCAGTACATGTTACCGCAGTTGGTGGCAACGTCGATGGCGGGGTAGACACGCTCATTGAATCGCTTCTTGGCGAGCGCCATGAAGGTCTTCTCCACAGTCTTGTCCGTCACAGAAGTCTGGTAATCAAGTTTACCGATTTCGGCGGGGACATCCGCAAATTCAGGGTTGCTGGGGTTGGCAAGGTAGTCGTTGTACAACATGCGGCTGTACGACTTGGAGACAAGTTTGCAGGTTGGCGCATGGAAGAGGATGTGGTCGAAACGGTCAAGAGGAGTGGCGGCGTCATGCTCGCCATTAGATCCATTTGTTGTCTTTCCCTGCAGGGTCTTCTCGCGGGCATTGTAAGCCTTGTAGCAAGCATCAACCGCCTCAGTGTAGCACCTCAACGAGAACTGTCCATCAACGTATGGGTACTCGCTCGCCAAGTCTGGCTTGTAGAAGTCGTATGCGTGGGTGATGTGAGATCCACGGAGACCAGGCTCCACCACGATAGGTGCGTTGGGCCCAATGACCATAGCCACACACCCAGCACCACCAGTTGGGCGAGCATTACCCTTCTTGTAGAGCGCAATGTCACCAGTCACGACGATAGCATCACGACCGTCCCAGGCGGAGGACTCGATCCAGTTGAGAGAGTTGAAAACCGCATTGGTACCTCCGTAGCAGGCGTTCACTGTGTCCACACCCTCGACGTTGGTGTTTCCCGATGACTCGAAAAGCTGCATCAGAACAGACTTGACAGACTTGGATTTATCGAGGATGGTCTCCGTGCCGACTTCGAGGCGGCCAATGGTCTTGGGGTCGATCGAGTACTTTTTAAGGAGGGAGGAGAGGGTGGTGAGGGCCATAGAGTAGATGTCTTTTCGTAGATTCTCGTCAGTAAATCATATACCTCGTCGCATGACCACCATTTACTCAGGGTAGGGTTTGCCCGCACCTTCTCGGTCATCGCAGAAGCTCATCTTCGTCTGCCCCAACCCGATAGTATATTTTCCCGCACTGACGCCATCGAACTTCTCGAGTTCTGCTTGATCAACACACTTTTATAGCAGTTAGCACCCTGTCCCTATCGCATAGACATAGCCAGGTCGTAGAAATGCGGGTATGGACTTACCTGGCTGGGGAAGTAGATCTCAATGGCCTTCACACCAATGTTCTGAGGACGGGCCGACATGGTTGCAGATAGCAGGGAATAGCTTTAGGAATTGAGAGATAATAAGTTTAAACTGGGCTTTCTTTTTTGAATATGTCAGTAAGTTAGAGATATATAAGAGTCTGACAATGAAAAAGTCAGAGAATAAGAGAGTTTAGTTGGTGCGAAAAAAGGGGGAAGAGGGGAGGAAGATGGAAGTTGGTGGGGGGGAAGAAGCGGAGGATGAAATTACTATGTGGGTTGGAAAAAGTGCGCTGTCGCAACCAAGTTGTACAACGCAAGACAGGAAGGGAATCAGCTGCACCCAAGGAACAGTCTGACACGCACCTTTTGATGAAGCCGATATGACCCGGATGAGAGATAAAGATATTGCTCTTGTGATATTTCGTATCTAAACTGATATCTAGTAGAAGAGGGAGGACCGTGGGTGGGAGTATGAGGATATTTATGTTGAATTCAGGATATCTACAATTCTGCAACTACCACTGTGCGTCCCCAAACTCTTTCCCCTTGTTCACATCCTCCGAAAAAGAAGCCACCAGACTACCAAGCACACCACGTCGTGGATCGTCTGTGGCTTGTTCCTTTCCGCTCGAACTAAACACATGGGGCCATTGATATCACTCGAGATGCACTGTGATGCATCCAATCATGGCGACATCTCAGCCAAACAACGCAGTGGAGTTCCTCATCAGGAGAGAGACCGACATCGCTGACCTTCACCCCCTTTACCCCCTATTCCCCGAGAACCCCGACTAGCAAACAATATTTAATGACCGTCTCCTCCACCATGATTGAAGCTACTTCGTACAAGCTATCACGTCCGGCAGGCAACGAAATTTCCTCACTTTTCCTCACCGAAAGAGACTCGAAAAAGGCCCCCCAAGCTTTTTTCTGTTGACCTCTTGCCCGTCCTCAACCATGTTCTCTCCTTTTCCCCGACCATGGAAAGTGTCAGTGGCTTCGCTTGGACCGCCACCAGCGGGATGCCCCTTCTCAACAGAAGCTCCTTCGTTCCCACTGAAGCTGAAGCTCTCCGCCGTCGACCTCCAGGCTCCAGAATAACTGAAACCAGAGCGACGTACCCAGGGAGTCTCAATTGCGATCCAGTTTCGTGATTACCAGGCATCATGGATCCCAATTCGGAGAGTTGCTCGAAGGGGATAATTTTATTTTGGCCATCTTCGGACCAGAACTTCACTTTTTTTTGATCTCGGGAATTCCCTTCTTAGAACAAAGTGAGATTTGGGCCGAATACGCCCCCCATCGAATCTTTAACTTTTACCCCCTTTTCTTAGATTTTCCTGGAATTTCTGGCCAACCAACTCCGTGGATCTTGCCCGGTTCGATGAAGATATTGATTATTCTTCCCTTTTTCAGCTTCTATATCCCACCAATTCGATTTCTCGGATTCTTGGTGAATTGTCGATGACCGAAGATGCATGCATGCCGATTATCCCACGGACCAGTCAGGATCACATAAGCAGGACCGCGGATGATAGCGAAATCCCTGTCCCCCCGTCTTGCTGAACGGATCCCGATGCAGAGACGGATGCGTCCGCTGTGAGATTCGAGAACATCAAAGAAAAGCTCTTTGCAGCTCCCTATCAATACGGCTTTTACTTACTCAGGCAGAGCCGATTTTCCTTGCCTTCCAAGCGAAAAGTAATCAGGGCGATAACGGGTCAGCGGCATCCCTGGCACCTTGTTTCGGGAGACCGTATCAGTTCTAATCCCCCCTGTCCGCTTCTAACATCTTTGATTACTATTCGGAATTATGTAGCAGACCGGAGTGGTTGCATGTGCGGTCCAAGGGAAACCTTGCTACGCTTCAACTCAATTGACTTATTCTGGAACTCAATGGGATACCCCGGAATTGTTCATCGTCACATTTGTCCCACGTTGGCGACTGGTTAAATTAGGACGACGGTTGTGGATGGCTTATTCCGGACCATCCGATGCAGCTCTTCGTCTGACTTAGATCCATGATTGGGAACGGAATACTTCGGCCGGGAGCTGATGTTTTCAGATGCTAACAAGCTGATTCCGAGATGGAGGCTACGTTCGTTCTATGGAATCCGGAAAGTCGATTTATGGTAGACGCCATCCCGTGGACATGGAGAATAGTGGACGGATATGACAGCGCTCCAACAGCTGCTTCTGCTTCTAACATGGTGAATTATTGATAGGGCTGTTTAGCTCCAGGTTCACAGTTACTAATTAGGGGCCGGAAGGGAGTCCGCCATCCGCCAGTCCGGCCGTGTAGCGACATTTGACTTCCCAGTTATCTTTGCACGCATGACGGCGGCTATAAAAAACAGACGGATACCTATCGCAGCATATAAACAGATAATCTATTTGTAAACTTCGAAGTACAAGAATCCTTTTACTTGAGAATCTCTATGATGGAGCGAGAAATTTCGTCTCGTCAAGATAGAAAGCGTAGAGTTATCGGGCATCATCTTACGAAAATCCCAGCCCTAATATAAGATCACCGCGTTCGTACCATTATCATGCCTCTAGACTATCCAATTGATTTACTTGCCTTTGCATAGAGTTTACCTTGGGGTTGTTGTGGATGGGGAAACATTTAAATGGCTGTCATGTGTCATGGGAAAAGAATATATATTTAGAGTCAGCTTATCACCGCGGAACAGCGCATATGCAGGCTGTAGGTTGCTCTTTAATCATGCCGTAAAAGCCCTACCCAGAAAAAAAGGTGGAATATTCGCCTACAATGATTCTTCGAAGATGCTGTGTTTTGGCAGAGAAAGGCTTCAATTTGTGGATGGACTAAAGGGTACAATGGATAGGGGTTTCTGGGTGCGGCTTATTAAAGAGAACCATAGCAGGAGCTCAGCCCATCAAGCCAATCAAATCCACTCTTTACGGGAGCTTGGATTATATAATCATTTGATATCAATATCTCTTTTGTTTCTCTCTCAGCTCTTCCTCAGCCGTACATTGACAGATGAGATGAAATTGAGCAGAAAGATCTCTCCCTACGCTCAAAATTAAAGGAAGTGATAATGGAACTCACACGATCCTCTGATCCACTTGTGTGGATTGACTGCGAGGTTCGGAACCCCAGCGAACAGTCCTCTATCTTCCCTTCTCGCGCATCAAGAGGATATTACTCGACCTCTACAATTGTCTCTTCTCAAGAAACAAAGACCAACAAGACCTACAAGAAACCGAACTAACAACATAACTAACTAACTAAACTTACCCCCCTCAAAACAGATGACAGGCCTCGACCCGACCACAGACTCAATCCTCCAAATCTGCTGCTTCATAACAGACTCCAACCTCAACCTCCTCGACCCCACGGGCTTCGAAGCAATAATCCACCACCCAAAGTCCACCCTCGACTCCATGTCCGAGTGGTGCATCACCACCCACTCCCGCACAGGCCTCACCCCCGCCGTCCTCTCCTCAACAACCACCGCCTCCACAGCCTCCCAATCCCTCCTCTCCTACATAAAACGGTACATCCCGCACCCGCGCACGGCGTTACTCGCGGGGAATAGTATACACGCTGACAGGGCGTTCCTGGCGAAGGAGCCGTACGCGGAGGTTTTGGAGTGGTTGCATTATCGGATTTTGGATGTGAGTAGTGTGAAGGAGGGGGTGAGGAGGTGGTGCGGGGAAGGGGTTTTGAGGGACGCGCCGGTGAAGAAGGGGGTGCATGAGGCGAGGGAGGATATATTAGAGAGTATTGAGGAGATGAGGTATTATCGGGATAGGGTGTTTAGGGGAGGTGAGGGAGGTTAAAGGGGGTTGTGAGAGGACTGTGGTGGTACTTTGTGTGTATGTGTGTATGTGCTTCGAGAGGGCAAGGAAGGATGCTTCCGTCTCTTGTGCGCAACGGAGAGGAGAGGGTGATTGCATTGCATTGTTACTGATGTCTTCTTTATACGTAGACGGGAGGAATAATGGGCTGTTAGTACCCGTTTTCGAGTTTTACTCAGGGATAAATCTTGTTCTAAGGAGTGTTTTGCCGCTGAGTAGCAATGTTCAGCCAATAAATAGGGGTAAGTGAGTCCACGTTGACCTTCAATTGCTGATATTCCTCCGTTCGTGTCGGAAGTGTTTGTTGTTGTTCCTTGCATCGCAGTTTCTTGTATGACGCAGTAACCCCGCGGTGGGGGATTCAACGGATACATAAACAACAACGAGAGAAAGAGAGCTTCACTTACTTTCAACTTCTTCAATTCACTGAAGGGAGAAAGACATATTCTCAGTTTACCTGTGAAGCATCAAAGAAAGCCTGCGACGTCCGTTTCATTCGCATAACATCATGGCAGTCCAAACTGTCTCCATAACCCCCTTTACAGACCAAAAGGCCGGAACGTAAGTGAACTCTCCCTCCATCCAAGATCCCAACTCCTAACCCAATCTTCCCTCCTCCAGATCCGGCCTCCGCAAAAAAGTCACCGTCTTCCAGAAACCACACTACTCCGAATCCTTCGTAACCAGCATCCTCCTCTCCATCCCCGAAGGAGTCGAAGGTTCGTCCCTAGTCATCGGTGGCGATGGACGCTACTACAACCCCGAAGTCGTGCAATTGATTGCTCAGATTGGTGCTGCGTATGGGGTTAAGAAGTTGCTTGTGGGCAAGGATGGGATTCTGAGTACGCCTGCGGCTAGCCATGTTATTAGGAAGAGGAAGGCGACGGGGGGGATTCTTTTGACGGCTAGTCATAATCCTGGAGGTATGTTCGGCTTGAATAATTGAGATACGTATCTGGACGGGAGAGGATAGAGATATTGATTTGTTCTTTGATTCTAGGACCAAATGCCGACTTTGGAATCAAGTATAACCTTTCCAATGGCGGCCCTGCCCCCGAGTCGGTAACGAACAAGATCTACGAGGTCTCAAAGTCGTTGACCTCCTATAAGATCTCTGATATCCCGAAGGTGGACTTGTCGACCATTGGCACCCAGACATACGGGTCCCTCGAGGTCGAAATTCTCGACTCCACGGCCGATTACGTCGATATGCTCAAGGATATCTTTGACTTTGACCTTATCCGCTCATTCTTCAAGTCCCACCCTGACTTCAAGGTTCTTTTCGATGCCCTACACGGAGTAACTGGTGGATATGGTGTGGCTATCTTTGAGAAAGAGCTTGGTCTTCCGAGCAGCAGCACCCAAAACTGCATCCCATCACCCGACTTTAACGGAGGACATCCAGATCCCAACCTGACCTACGCGCGCTCTCTCGTCGACGCTGTGGACAATAATGGTATCCACTTTGGAGCTGCTAGCGACGGAGACGGAGATCGGAATATGATCTACGGTGCCAACACTTTCGTCTCTCCAGGTGATAGTTTGGCTATAATCGCACACCACGCAAAACTCATCCCATACTTCAAGAAGCAGGGAGTCTACGGCCTAGCCCGATCAATGCCCACTTCAGGAGCTGTTGATCTTGTTGCGAAGGCACAAGGTCTCAACTGCTACGAGGTTCCCACTGGCTGGAAATTCTTCTGCTCCCTCTTCGACACCGACAAGATGTCCATCTGCGGTGAGGAAAGTTTCGGCACAGGAAGTAACCATATCCGTGAGAAGGACGGTCTCTGGGCAGTCGTAGCCTGGCTTAACATCATCGCTGGTGTAGCCGAGCAGAAACCCAACGAGACACCCAGCATTGCATCCATCCAGAACGATTTCTGGAAAACCTACGGCCGCACATTCTTCACCCGCTACGACTACGAAGGTGTAGAAAGCGACCACGCCAACAAAGTAATCGCCCACCTCACCGAGCTCATTACCACAAAGAAAGACACCTTCGTCGGATCCACCGTCTCAGGCCGCAAAGTCCTAGAGGCGGACGACTTCTCATACACCGATCTCGATGGAAGCGTGAGCAAGAACCAGGGTATCTATGTGAAATTCGACGATGGGAGTCGAATCGTTACCCGACTTTCTGGGACGGGAAGTAGCGGGGCGACGATCAGGTTGTATATTGAAAAGCATGAGAATGACCAGAATGAGGTGCAGAAGAATGTCATTGATTATTTGCAGGGGAATGTGAAGTTGGCGGTGGAGTTGTTGAGGTTGAACGAGTTTATTGGGAGGGAGGAGCCGGATGTCAAGACTTAAGTCTGAGCTAAGGGGATAAGTTGCGCAGGATCGTATGTGCTCTGGGGTTCTGGGGTCGAATTGAGAGAATACGCATAAGAAAGCCAGTAATTCATATTCGATTAAATCTTATATCGGTTTATCGTAACTGCATTGAACCAAGTACTTGCGGGGGGGGGGGGGGGGGGGGAGTTTTCGCCCTACCGCCCCTCACCCCACCTCCCCACCCTCCCCCCCCCCCCCCCCCCCCCCCC